>NW_019059724.1:484308-498643 GCF_000696155.1 Zootermopsis nevadensis | reverse complement strand
GGGAGCAGATTACAAGTAACATACCAGTTATCGGGCTGCACAACTTTTCTGCCTAATCACATTCACAAAGCAACATTTAATGTTACAAGTTACAATGACAGATCGGCTGTAAAGATATAATAAGATACACATGTATCCGAATTAAACTTAATAATAACAATAACTTTGTTATAAATGTAATTGAGGTCCTTCCATTATCGTTAATTTGATTCGATAAACTTACGTTACACGTAGGTTTACCTGGTGAAACCTGTCACTCTATTTCAATGTATTCAAAATTACAGTCCTTGAATTATTCATTGTCAGGACCTTTTGCATCGTATATTCTTTAAAACCCACGACGTTTCGGAGACAGAACTAGCCTCTGAAACGTCGTGGGTTTAAAAGAATATGGAAAAGGTCCTGACAATGAATAATTTTAAGTGTTCTACTGTCCTTAAAACTCTTTAGAATTAAATTACAGACTTAGAACTCAGATTTTCTTAACCTTTTAAGTCGAAGCGCCACCACGATTTCCTTTCCAAAAGGGATTATCAAATTCCTTGTAATCGTGTGAGTACTGAAGGCGGTAAGGATAACGATATTGTTCTGAATTTTGACATCGTGCAGATTTTTGATTGGTACCGACGTTTCGGAGTAACATACAGTCTTCATATTCATGGCTTCAGCATCTTTGCCTGCAATAGCGTATCAGACTTAAAAATATTTTTCATTTAAGACAAACGTTATTTAATTCGTGTTTTATTCGTGTATGTATATATCTCATACCGCCCTGGGGTTACATGTACCCCTGGGTCAGAGTCGTATTTCTATCTTCTAATTAGAAAACTTTACCAATATTTTATCTTCCCTCACTCAGTTCAGGGAACGGGTTCCGCAAAAACAGGATAGTTTTGAACCAGCTGACTAACTGTCAGCTTGTCAAGTACGAGTCTGTATAAAGAAGTTAGTATTTTGTACCGTTTTCGACTTAATAGTACGTAAAAAAATATTAAATAGGCAATATTTGCTCCCGCTTGTTGGTGATTAAAAACTGGGATTTTCATAAAAATTCATCCATCATATTGAATTGTAAAAAGAATACAACGGCGTGGGAAAAGAGTTAAAATCATTATACTTACGAAATTGTTATGAATTCTGATTTGCGTATATTTACGAAAAATAGTTGTAGATAATATCTGAAAAAAGCGAGTGGTGCTTTATTGATAAATTAAATAATCTTTAAACAAATAAATTAATGAAAGCACCTCAAAAAATCAGAGCCAGTGCATATAAATACGCAAATACTGTCCAAAAAGTCACTGAATGCCTCATTTATTCGATTTAAACTTATTTTCCCTTAAATATATTCCAGAAAATTTCGATAATGCAGTTTTTCTCCCACCTTTAAAATTAATTAATAAGCGATGCTTAGATCGCCTGGTGCTTAAAGTCATACATGTCTCATGGACTGCGCTCACTTATTTTTCAATTTTTTTTAAGAACATACGCAGTTAAAATATCAGCACATTCATTAAAATGGATGTTTCATTTACGAAGCCGTGATTCTATGAGATTAGGCAGTCAGTTTGTACATGATTCCGATTGTGTTATTGATGTTTCGACTCCATTTCATTGTGGCAATGCAAATAAGTTTTATGATCGAATCCGCTTGTAATATTATCGGTACTATTGCGTATTAAAACGACTCAAGTGATCCAGAATTTATGTATTATAATCTCTCTGTGCAGCGTATGTTGTTTGTCCTTCGTCCAGAAAAACGGAACTGAACTAAATTGTACTTTGCTTACGATGAAAATAAATATCAAGTAACTTCATTCCACGTATTAAAAGACGGAGGAAAAGAAGGCATGATTAGGTAAGTTGAGCCAAGAAAGCACTCACGTGTCATTTAGACTACTTTCTATTAGAAACCAAAGATGCATATAGCAGAATCCTGTTTGAGTGTTTTATATTAATGTTGCTAATCAGTATATTTCTTGTTTAACCTAAGTATTACAAAATCCTATAGTTAGACCCTCTGTAAACTCTGCTAAATCCATATCACATTCTCCAAAAAAATGTTATTCATAAGCATTTTGAATATTATCCTTCAATATGTGTCTAATCGAATATCACTCTCAGGTTGTAAGTACACCTGATTCTTAATCCTGAGGTCCGAGGTTGATATCTCGGCACTGATTTTAGCTCTCCTGACTGAGGTTTCTCTTTGCAGGGAAGGTTTTGAGACAGCTCTCGTATCATAAAGGTGGAAACCATTCTCAGTTTTTCCAATTCATAAATTTCTCTCGTCTCATTATCCCAAGTCTCATAAACAATGCTTTTTACAAAGCGTCATTAAATAAAGTAAGAAATTAAAACCAGACAGCAAAATCCTGTTTACATTTTCTAGATGGTCTAGCGGTTAGAACGCTGGCCTTGTAATCCTGGGGTCTCGGGTTCGATTCCCGGCGGTGCCCGAATTTATAACTTGTGTTGGGCAAGGCCGTGGTCTAGGCAACACGGAGTTTTCCTCTGTGGCTTCCCAACAATTACTCCATTCACACACAGACGAAGGCAATGGCAAACCACTTCTGGATCATCTGCCAAGAACGTATATGAACAGGTCCCAGTCCGAGAAAAGGATGGAAGGATCCTGTTCATATGGACCTGTCGGCAGACAGAACACTACAAATAAAAATAATAAATCATAATAGTTCCTTGGTTACTTTGATTCTTAGTTACTTAGTTTTTCAATAATTGATTTGGTTACTTTATTTCTCAGTTGGTTACTTAGTTACGTAATTCCTTCTTATTCCCTTTGTTTCTTAGATACTCAGCTCCTTACTTACTCAGAACCTTAGTTACTTAATTATTGGTTCCTTGGTTACTTAGTTGTGTCACACTATATGAAGCGATCTGGTTCTTGGGTTCAGCCATTTGCCATTCCTCGGTTCTACAGCAACTAGCGACCTTGCCATGTTAGAGACGCGGTCAGATATAATATTATGGCTCTTGTATTAATTCGCTGCGGGAAATTGGTCCTTAAAGGGATAAATAACTGAACAAAATGTGCTCCTCTGTCTCAAGACTGGACGCACGCAGAATTGTATTCAACAGGGGCAGGGAATTTGTGCTCTCTTTTGGCAAAAAGGGGAAATCCAGTCAGTGCCAGATCCCGATCTAGAAGTTAGATCCTGCGGAAATGCTTTTGTTATTCAATCGTCCAATAATTGCACCATAGTGTTAAGATATTTCAATAATATTTTTAGGCCGTTGTTGTGTAGCATGGTAAAACTTTTATTTTGTACTCCTCCAGTCTTGACGGTCTGGCGGCCTGTCACATATAAGTATTCGCTGTTGAACTTTACCAAACCCTCCTTATTTTGAGGAAAACTGTCGTGAAAAATATATTTTAGTGTTAATGAATATTTATCTGTACGCTAAACTAATAGTTTATATCAAGAGCCAGCAATGTTTTAAATCCAATTTTTTAATGTGGACGCAAAGTTAAGATTTTATCAGTAAAATTCATTTATGGCAAAATACGTGTTTATTAATGTCGCAATAGGAAGTATTAACAGTCACAAGTTATGAATAATAATAAATAAATAAATAAATTTTAAAAGAAAGAGTTACTAAAACTTAGGTACACCTGTCTTCAAGTTATGCGTACTCATAATATACACTGCAAGGAAGAAGAATCCACATAGCAAATATATTTATTCCTATTAAACTAAATTAACTCCTTGGTGGATAAAAGTATCTGAGAAATTAAAATGGCGTAAAAAGTTTCTGAGTGTCTTGGTTTATTTTCATCGGAAGATCTTGAAAATATAGTTGCCCGCTCATATGAGTCGACTTTATTCCGAGACATGGCGAGCATAAATTTAAAATTTGCTGTTATTTATTTATGTTTAATTTGACGGCAGATTTTCAGTAGCTCAGGTCAATTGGCGTCTAATGAGAAGAGATAGTGATCAACGAATAGGAAAGGGAGTGGAATGTAGCGGTCATGGACTAAATCCGGGTAATATGCCTGGAATTTGTTTGGGGAGACTAAGTAAAACCATGAAAACCCTCACTCAGGACAGCCTGTCTCCGGGAATTAGCTTGTGGTAACGAACTTTAGTATTCTCGTATCTTATCACTGATACCAATTTCTTTTATCTATTTCGCTTAGACTCGTATTAAAAGTAGACTGGTCAGGGAAAACAAAATAGACATTTATTGATGCATAAGTACAGATAAATACCGCCACGGTGGTCTAGCGGTTAGAACGCTGGCCTTGTAATCCTGGGGTCTCGGGTTCGATTCCAGGCGGTGCCCGAATTCATAACTTGTGTTGGGCAAGGCCGTGGTCTAGGCAATAACGAGTTTTCCTCCGGGGGCTTCCCCGGTTTCCCCGTGGCATCCCAACAATTACTCCATTCACACACAGAAGAAGGCAATGGCAAACCACTTCTGGATCATCTGCCAAGAACGTATATGAACAGGTCCCAGTCCGAGAAAAGGATGGAAGGATCCTGTTCATATGGACCTGTCGTCAGACAGAACACTAAATAATAATAAGATGAGGTGGTCTAGGCAACACGGAGTTTTCCTCCGGGGGCTTCCCCGGTTTCTCTGTGGCATCCCAACAATTACTCCATTCACACTCACACAGAAGAAGGCAATGGCAAACCCCTTCTGGATCATCTGCCAAGAACGTATATGAACAGGTCCCAGTCCGAGAAAAGGATGGAAGGATCCTGTTCATATGGACCTGTCGTCAGACAGAACACTAAATAATATAAAAAGTGCATATAAATGAGCAGGTTATAGTCTATTGACATTTTATGTGATCGTGGAAACTTTGTGTATAGTTTGCCTTTAAGTTCAGAATGTCAGCATATTGCCAATGGAGTGTCTTAATGGACTTACGTGTTTGGTTCTCAGAATGATCATCAAACTTGTTATTAACATCATTAAAAATCAATATCTGTAGCTGCGATAGAGTGTATTTTCCTGAAGTTATTTGTCGAATATTTAAACATTAATTAGACAAACTTTGCACTTTGTAGGGTAAAACAATTCGCTTCATATGTTAGATTGCATTGCTGTTGTTCAAAGCTGAAATTTACAGACATCTTAATAGCAATAAAATATTTTTATATTCTTTATTGCTAAGATATTAAAATATAATAGTAACATAATCAATTTTAGTGGTTCATTATATTTATAATTGACAGTGAGTAGATGCCATAATTTTTTAAAGACATAAAAGTAACATTATAAAAAAATATGTCTACTTTCACCTGGAAGAAAGGGGTTCAGTTCAAGTCGAATTTAAATTAGTTCACTTCTGTCCAACTACTGCATGAGCTAACTTGCAGTTTCTTCCGTCGCCTTCAAGTTACGTCCATCGTAATTTAAATCGGACCGACCTTTTATATAATTTACAGTTCTGTAACCACTCTTATTCGAACTTTTAACACCTCATTATAAAATCACTCATTACCTTCCATTTTGTTTTATCTTAAAATGTAATTAACATCATGCTTACGATGAAGGTATTATTTTTATAAGTTCTAGAGCCGTGTACATTTGTAGGCATATGCACAAAATACTGTCAGTATCTTCAGGCTTGAAGATGGAAGCACTATTTCTCTCCGAAACTTTGGCATATATTTTCACATTATTTTTGATGCAGATTTGTTGTGTCTGTCCAAGCTTTGTGGTCGCTTTTGATATACATCGCTGTTAAAAAATACGTAGAATAGATTTGTTGTGTCTGTCCAAGCTTTGTCGTCGCTTTGGATATACATCGCTGTTAAAAATACGTAGAACTGGAAGACATTCCGCGTGCCCCGTGCTGTGTGCGACCCGCCTTCCTTCGGCTGACAGCTGCTGTTATAGGATTGTCGAAGAACTTCGGTTCTCTCTTCGTCTCTAAACTAACTGTTATTATACCTTTTGGTGTGGGACATTTATTGGTATTTACTACACAGAGTAATCCTTTCTCTCTCTGTCTGTATGGAAGTAGTTCCAAATGGTATAGCTATAACATTATTCTCCATCAAAAACAACGATAATCTATATGGCAGAGGAATCTTTTTGTCATTTTATTTTATTATATATTTTTTTTTAAGTAAAGCTGATTTTTTTTATATGTTGTATTTATTTCGGGTTTAGTGGATGCAGCTACCGCAGTACGTCATTTTAGAGACGCCATGGTTAGATCTGATGAATAATGGCAAGGTTACAATAAAAAGCAACACAACTGAGAATTGTTGGCTGTTATAAGAATTTTTCTCTGCGTCTCTTCTTTTTTGTGTTCATTTCCATATTATTTTTAATGCGCTGTAAAGTCAAAAGCAGTACAGATGTAGCATGAGCTGATACCATTAAATGAGCTCCATTGAAAGTGGTTTGTATGGACAGAAAAATAAACAAGCGGTTGAAGACTTGAAATTGTCGTGTAAAAGTTTTCATAGCCTATTTATGTTCTGTGAGCTAATAATATTACTAAGCCGAATTGATATTTTTGTTACCTTAACATTCTACCTAGTGCATGTTATAGATAAGTTGTGTCGATGTAAATTGTGATCATGTCCAGTTTTTTATCTTCTTATTACGACACAAAGAACAGGGCGACAGTTACAAGACTGGAAATGGTGTCACTTGTTTCCTTCTTCTTCGAAATGTAAGCTTCAAAATGGACTTATTCTTATCTTGCACTACCATTTAGTCGTTCCAGCTCCTGGTATTATTCGCGTCACTGTCCATGGCGCCTTCACTCCAAAATACTTATTTTGGCTCTGCTCATTTCGGCCTGATTTGTGCAACGAGACTGCAAAGCAGATAGTAATCACCAAATAAAATTATGCGCGGTGGTCTTCGCTCCATTGTTACCCATGCTCTCCTTTCATACAGTACGTACAATGTAGAAATGTTATTGTGGACAGCGCTACTGAGCAGCGCATGCGCACAGCTTACGAAACTAGCCACCCTCTCCGCTGCCCCTTCTATAAGCAGCCAAGATAAATGACGCGGACTGTGAATAACCGCCAGTTTCTCATGGAATTTCTTAGGCTTCAAATTTAAATACACGACGGCTAATCCTTAGAATTGCAGCAAGATTAAAATATTTGGCAAAAATAATAACGTAGAAAATAAAATTTGCAGACCTTAAACGAAAAGTTTCCTGCGTATCAATTTTTGGAAATACTTGCTACCAATTAAAAGTAGTTAATTTTCCCGTATCTTACCTAAATACAAGTATAATTTTTGTAGTTTAGATGCGTCATGTTTGTGTTGAAATTCAGTATATATTTATTTATTTATTATTTCAGTCTATACACAAACTTAATTTTAATTTTTTAAATGTTGTTGTTAAAATTAAAATTAAAATTAAAACAACATTTAAAAATTAAAATTAAGTTTGTGTATAGACTGAAATAATAAATAAATATATACTGAAGTATAATTTTGCCTGTTGTTTTTCATGGGCGTGAAGCTTCCTTAATAACATGAACCACTCAGGAGACCTCAGCATAGACAAGAGGATGTAACTAAATTATATCTTATACAAATAAATGGAGCGTGAGGGTGTGTTTTAGATTTATCTGTCCAGACGAGGGCCGATGGCGGGCTCTTGTGAAGACAGTAATAAACCTACAGGTCCACAGTAGGTGGGGGATTTCTTAGCTGAGGACCATAGGCTTATAGATATTTGTGTTCCTACAGCTTTGCGAGATTAGTTGTCAAGGTCACTGACCTCGAATATTTGTTAATTAATTTCGGTGTTGTAACCGCTATTTCTGGTGTTTCACTTTTCATTACGAGGCAATGGATTCTTGTTATTTACATTTCATACAGCTAGGAGTAATAAAAATTCCACACTTCTTCTTAACACACGACTGCTCGTAAACTAATGAGATGGATCTCTCTTATGATCCTCTCATAAGACGGGGGGGGGGGTCTTAATGTAGGAAGCAGTGGGACACTGCGTGCTTCTGACACATGAGGAAACACTGGGAGCGAATAATTATACACGCACGTACTACAGAAGGATATAAAGAGGACGTGTCCTTCTTTATCCGTCCTAAGAGACAAACTGAAAATAAAGTTAAATTCCGACATCGTCATACACCGGAGAGGCCACTTTTGACTTAACAGTCTCTCTGACCATTTTACGTGTTCCATTGCCCCCTTCCCCCCCACGTTCGCTGTTCTCTCAACACTGTTTTCTAATTTTGTACGGAAGGACATGTTGATGATGACAACACAACAGAATTCGTACATAAAAGCAAGATCCAACTTTACGCAAGAGGGGACATGAAGGAAGTGGAGACAGGGATGTGAGATCAACAACCAGAGGACAGGCGAAAAAAAAAAAGAAAACGAGGTAGAAACAAACAAGAGGAACATGAGGAGAGGAGAAATGTCATCACAAAGGGTACAAAAATTGGGATGGGGGTGGTGATGTTAACGTTTGTGACGTCATAGAGGACCAACAGCATTGCAAAGGGCAGGAAATTTGACCGTCAGCTGTTTGCTACTCGCCACACAAACAGGGGTACTGTCCGAATGGCCCCTCGGGGTTACTTGTTGAGATTCTCTAGGGGTGACCAGAAAAACAATTAACTCAATTTAATTTTCAGGATTATACAAACTGGATAATTTTGCATTAAGATATATTTATTTGAATAGTTTTCACGAAAGAAAAACATCTGGTTGTCCTTGCTAAAAACTGACTCAACATATTCCTTTCAAGAAATTCCTCCTCATTTATACAACCCATAGGTTCATTACCACCTTCATAAGATCCATCCAAAAGACCCTAAACTGAACGATATGAATCCATGCCTACATTCTCACATTCTGTTTCTTCAAGTTGTTTTTAATATTATATTCCGTCTACGCCTAGATCACTCAAATGATCTCTTCCCTTCAGGTCCTCCAATTAAAATGATTTGTGAAGCTGAGACAGCCCGAAAATTAATGGGGAAATTGCAAAAATCATGTTTTGAGAAGAAGCCCTCCATAGTTTGTGAGATTATTCTATAAATATCCCCCCCCCAAATGCCCCGTTATTAATAAGCTTACTTTTTGTGCAGTGTTATGTAGGACTGTGTACTCACGATCTCGAACAAACCTCACTCACCACTTGTCCTGGTGGCTTCCTGCGTGCAGAATTTGTTTCTCCGTATGCTCTGTGCTCTCAGAGACATGACTTCTGTATCATTTTAGTTCACAAAAATATGAAGAATATTTGAGGCGAACTTTGGTGCCTTCTTCTACGTACTTCAAAGAAAACACAAAGCGCAAAATAAAACCGAAAACCAAGTTTTGTTGACTTCGTCTTAATCATTCGGAAGACTAATTGAGAGCGCCACATCGCGTGCTTCACCCACGTGATCTTTCTTCGTTTGTTTACGTTGTTAATACTGTATTTAGTGTAGCTCATCGTTAAGTGTCTGTGTCACTCGCTTCAAATATTCTACTTAGCACCTTGCTTCCAAACACTGTCACTCGGCCCTCCTTTCCCCTGAATTTTCCTAAAACATACGATGGTTGTTTCCGATATGTTTAGGAACATCTCACGGAAATATATGATACAATTTTTGAATTTACGTACGATTTACGAAAATGTATTATTATTTATCACCCCACGAGAAAGAATAAATGTTTGTAGAATTCCTAGTCGTTGGATTGAAAGCGGAATAAGATTATTATATCTGTCTGTGAAAGGAAGACTTAGGTCTGCATTTTCACATTGTTTCTTTTCCTAATTTGTTTCCCTTTACACATACTTTAACTGCTTTGATTACCTTGATCTTGATTTGACTTTTTCCTTCCTTTGTCTCGTGTGGTCGGCTATTCCGTCGTTTTATGATAGAAAATAACGATCATCATGACTGCAGGCAAGTTGCTGGCTGGGAAAATCACATATTGCCCTGAGAAGCCATAAAATCTTCATCACCAACCAGACTCCTGGATGAGAACTTGTTCTCTCTCGCTAACGTCTTGTCCTTGTCATAAATACATTTGATTTGACCTTCCAATCCCAGAGTTTAAAGTTCAAAACTGTGACGTTTGATAGGGAAAACACAGCAGTGGTACTAGTTTGCATAAACATACCTGAGTGTGACAAACATGTTTTCCTAATCGAGGAAAGACCTAAAGTGTTGTGCAGAAGGAGATCTAGTATTTTATAAATTTAGAATGTTACAGAACAAGAATTTCTGTGACTTATGTGATCACGTTGCGTTGTTATGGCGGTGAAGTCTAGGAGGATGCGATGGACTGGGCGTGTAGCTTGAAATAGACAAAGAATAATTTTGCTGCAGAAGTCTGTCGGAGGAATATTTTGGAAATACCTGCTGCTTGAAAGACGAAGACGCAAGTGGATGGGTAACACTTGGATCGGCCTTTAAGGAGACAGGTTTTGAGGATGAAAGTTGATGGAACTGGCTTCGATTCGTGTCAGGTAAATCACATAATTAAACACTGCAGAAGGGAAGATACAAAAATAAATATAAACTAATATTGAACGCAAAATATTTGTCGATTTAAGTCTTCTGATTGTCGACTTCAAACGTCTACACTGAAGGTGATGATGATACGTTCTTCTGAAACTTTGGTAACTTACAAGACTGCACATTCAAGAGAACACACTCTGTGAAAATTTAAAATCTCATGGACTGTGTGTTCAGTAAAAGAAAACAAAATTAGAAAATGGTTGTCATCCCAAATGTTCAGTACCTAACACTGAAACACGCAGGCGTCAGAAATTAAGTTACGGACCGGTTTTTAAACCGCTGGCCCAGTTCAGGAAACGTCTTCATCGATAAGGTACATGCTTTTGTTTCACTTTACAAAAAGAAAACACTTTTACGTTACAAAAAATTCAGGTTTCTCTGTCAAATTATTAGTTGAAACTGAAAGAGACTTGCCTCGATGTACATCCGTCATTACTTCCCCGCTTATTCGCCTAATGATAAGCAAGATTCAATATCTCGTGACATGTGTTGAACGACCAGCTACCTCACGCTCAGATGAAGTCACAGATAGAAATAAATGATTTAGATTACTTCCGTACCATCTGTTGGCTGAATGTTGCAACCAACGGTTTCGCGATATAATCTTTCGTCACTTAAATTTAAAGTCAGCTGACAGTAAACTAACTGCCTCAATTTTCCTTCAAATATATTATACTACGGAATAATAAATCAGTAAAATAGCTATTATATTTCCATTAAATTATTTAATAATGCATGGGAAATCATTCTATCTTAATATTTTTGTTAATGTTGTTTATAACTCATTATGAAAGTTAATCTTTTAACGATTAAGATTATGGCACCTTTAAACTTTGTTATAGTGACTTCTGTGAAGTTAACTGCGCACGTATAGTTTAAGTATGTACGGATAAATGGATGTTACTGTAAATTAATATTTTACGTAATTAAAATACACGATGAGATGTTACTCTTTGTAGTCTGAGCTGTCATTGCCAAGTTTTTGGTTCCAAATACTGTACTTCTTTTTCTGTGACGTCACCCACACTCGCAGATTAACTGCGTGTGTGTGTGTGGGCAGACGTGTTAGTAGCTATATTTTGTTTCGTAAATTCAGTATGTTTTAAAGATTGTTTACCAGAATTAAAGCAGATATTTTCCGCCACAAAATAAATCTTTGTCGCCTATGTTTCTGAGACCCCACACTCGCAGATTAACTGCGTGTGTGTGTGTGTGTGTGGGCAGACGTGTTAGTAGCTATATTTTGTTTCGTAAAGTCAGTATGTTTGAAAGATTGTTCACTAGAATTAAAGCAGATATTTTCCGCCACAAAATAAATCTTTCTCGCCTATGTTTCTGAGACAATAGTTTCGAAACAGAGCGTTAGATAATACAAATCCATAGATATTTGATACACAAGAATAAATCTCTTTGGGACCTGTAGGTCGCCATGAGGTCTTCATATGGCAGGTGGTAACCGCGTAGGAAGGAGAATTCATTGCCACAGAGGCTATATATTTCAATTTACATCAGAACGACAGTTGATCTAATTAGCGTTCCTGTCATACGAAACATCATAATTAAATTCTATCATTAAGGCAGGCCAAAGCAGGACACATGTCCTTTGTACAGGGAAATTATTGAACAAGTTCATATTTACTACCCGCTTATACGCGGGAGGAGTGTTAACCACACGACCTCGACATTTTGAAATTGTTTAAAATCGTAAGTAAATATTAGAGTTCTTGTACTGAAGTTTTTTGCAGCCCGAGTTTAATGTGTGACCTCGGTTTTCGGTTGAACCGCGTATTCATCGTTTCGGTAAACATTACAGTAGCCATCTTCAGGGTGAATGTGTGTTGGTTTTGTGTTTCTGGAAGCCTTATACAGAACAGGTGGTACACGGTTGAGTTGGGGGGGGGGTGACAAAACATATTGGAAGAGGAGACTTCTGTCCAATCAGAGTAATGTTTTGTGGTGGGATCTTGTTAAGATGGTAATAAGCCTATGACTTCCACAAACTTTCTATATCAGTTGAACGACTATCCCAATATAATCAAAGACTGTACATTTTCTCGTTTAAAAGACTATTACATTACTGCGTATGTAAGTTGGATTGAAATTTTTGTAATATTGAAGAAACGAAGTTTCCAATTAAGTCGTAGCAACTTTGAAGAGCTTTAACCTTGATTATTGGATGTGAATTAATTTATTCTTTATTTTATTGTTCTAGATGCTGTGTATCATTTCAGACTCCACGTTCGAAATTCTGTATTTTTCATATTTCCAACAATTTAACTGTAAACGAAAACTTATAACGAACCAAACTAATGTGGGTTGGTGACATGGATATTAAATTTAACTAGAAATTACTGATTTTTGGTGATGTAAGTTTTGGATGATCAGGTACGGCCTTTGGATTATCCATAAATTTGTATATTTTGTGTGCAATTTTATTCCGGTCTCCAAATTCGGAGTGTTTTTTTTTTCAGTCCGTATTTTTGCGTGTAAAGGGACCGATTCACAGACTTCACAAAGTTAATCGAAGGAACTACATTTTTGCCACGGGAACACGAGTCATGATTTGGCCAAGTTGAGTACGGTAAAATTAATTTCTAAATGGTGGGACGATCAGCTCACTGCCTTTGTAATATAATGCTTGTATTTTGAATGTTACGTAAATTGTTCCTCGTTTTAATTGAGGAATACAAATAAATTTTGGCGCTTTCGAGGGGCAGTGATCGAAGAATTCTTTATTATGAGCTCTCAATGGCGAGTTATACATTCCTGCACTTGAAAGTGACGGAATTATATAGAGAAATAAAATAATGTTCTTTGAGTCGAAGGTCTTAACCCTAAAGAGCTTTTGGAGAAATATAGAAAACAAGTTACAAAATGTGATGTTAATTGTATTTAACCTAACTTATTGCAGTACGAAGCTCCTCTAACGATTGGTACCTCTGCATTTCATTCCAATGCCTTGTACACCAGTCCCGACTTCCGGAAGGGCATGAACGAGTTGGCAACATGACAGAATAATAGTCTGAGGTCGACTTGTGATGCGCTGGTCTGCCATGGATACAGACGATTTTAGGGTGTAACGTTAAATAATTACGATGGGTAATAGGCTGATGTTGGTACTCGTCCTCAGTGGTCGGGGTGTTAGAGCCGATGTTTTCTGGTTGGTCGCCGATTTACTAATACTTGCAGTCACAGGAGATAAAGCACTGAACTCATTAGACCCACGTATCTCAGCGCACGCCGACAAAGGCAGGAACCAAACCCATTATGGTCGACTTTTTCTACATCTTCCTTTTCTGTTCCTTTTTTTTTAACAGTGGTAATCAATCCATCTGCTACCTGTACGTAAATTTGTATCTGTTGAGCTTGAGATGAATTTTTTAAAGTTTTGTATTCAAAAGTGACCTATATGTTCAAAAGTGGATTTGACACAGCGAGAAATTATCCTTATTTTATTTTGTCGAAAAATATAATTAATGTAACTACTAGCTATTAAAATGTTTTGTAACAAATTGCTTGAACAGAAATATATTATGGCGCAAGTGGTGGAAAGTATATTTTATGTGTAAGCCATTAAGGTTTTCAAATTTTATTAGCTGTTATAGGTATCAAATATTATGGGTCTAATCTGTGCAGGCAATGTATAGATTGCCTAAAGTCAGTAGGAAAAGTATGGAATAATTCGTAATGTTAATATTGTTCGGTTGTGTAATTTAAAATTAATCAAATTCGATTGGGTAAGCTGTCAAGATGGAGGTTGTGCAAGATAGTAGCGAAAACACTAAGCTACTGAATCTGAACATAACAAAAGTTTTGAGAATTAAAAAAAA
>NW_019059724.1:464530-484213 GCF_000696155.1 Zootermopsis nevadensis | reverse complement strand
AAAAAAGTTATAATATACTAACTGACACACTTTTGACTCATTAAAGGTAATTGTAATACATACTGACTAAACCTTAACGCACCTAGACCCTCTCTTGAAGCATAGATTACTGCGTTGTAGTATATGGAGTTTATTTTGTATTCGGATGACCGCAGGTGTAAATTTATGTCTACTCAGTTTCTAAGTTTTTTTACTTTAATATTTCCATTTAAAAGTTGTGATTATATTTTAATATTTGCACGTTAATTACTTTTTTTATACTTCCTTACAAATTCACCATTCATAGTCTTTGTTATTCGAAAAGCTTCGTTAAATAATCCAAGACACAAGAAACAAGATGTCTGATTTCAAAGAAAATTACCGACGTTTCAGAGATGCTTGCTGTCCCCATGATTAGGGCTTTAATCATTAGGGTTTTTTAATCTATAATCGCTGATAATGAAGGCAGCAAGCACCTTTGAACAGTCGGTAAATTTATACCAGACTGCATGACCCAGTAACCCAGAAGGCAGCCGTTTTGACTTGTTAGTAACTGAACGTTACAATGCTTAACGAAAAATGTTAACATTTGTGACTCTCACCCAAGAACGGATTGCTTATTTGAGAACGATATTACAGACTGTTGGGCTCTTTCCACTGTTGTAAACGTAAAAATATAAATATTGATTTTGCATTAAACTTTTATATTTACACAAGAATCCTGTAATCACGTTTCTTAGTTGAATTCCTTGCCTTGAAAGGAGAAAATAAGATAATTTAAAAAGTGGATGGTAAACATTTCCTCTGACTCGTTTGAAATTTATATAAAAATCTACTCAACTATAAGAAGTGTTTTAAGTTTTTCTCGTTGTTCCAATACCGCACACATATCTGTTAATGTACAGTTTATAAAACATTTTCTATTCTTACCTTATATTGGGTTGATATGAGATGGGCGAAACGGCATTCATTTCGTTAGTAGACCGTATTCGAAAATGAGAATTTATGTGTATTGCGGGTCAGTATATTCGGTTGTAAGAGAAACGTAATTTTATTTATTTTCTCGTTAATTCAAAATCATCTTCTCATCAACCTTAGACCGATTCTCCTAGGAATAAATTCATATACTAGACATTTACTTTCTACAAAACATAAATAAAAATGACGTACACATTCAAGAAATTTGGGGATACTGAAGTAAGATGTCAAAACTGATCCTTTTGTCTTGAAATGCAATAATTATCACTAAAAAAAATATATAGCTGTGTGGCTCAGTAAGAGATTAATTTATCGTTGACTTAAAAATTCCTACTTATATTTTAGCAATTGAATGTTAGAGTCTTCTACGTCTGTCGAAATGGTGATGTGGTGTATTCATTTGAAAGCGACTTGTGTCACTCTTAGTTTGATGTTGAGGTATTAATCCTCATCTCACAATTCGTTGTTATGTCTTGTATTCTTTTTTCATATTAGAAAACATTCTTATTTTGAAAATGTCTCTTCACGAACGACCTTCAGAAGTTTGTGCTTCGTAAATCGAACCGATTCGAATACGCCTTTTTATGAGGTCCTTTTCTTTTCTTTTCTTTTCTTTTCTTTTCTTTTCTTTTTAGTTTCAAATCCTGGAACGTTTTGTATTTAAAAACTTGTGCATATGGGAACGGATGTGTAACTGTAGGCGGTGCGCAGAAGGGGGAACGCCACCAAACCACATTATTGAAATATTATCTCACGTGTTTCCCTTTTAGGCTTTACGAGCCGCTAAAGCTTTCTGTAAAGAACTATTCAATGGCATTGAGAACGTGAAGAACAGACTACGAAATATTTGGTGGGATGGAGGAATTTTTTTTTTCTATATAAAACTTGAAACGTCATTAACGAAGTCTGGACTTGAGCAATGAAATTTCAGTGTATCAACTGAACAAGCGGGAATGGAGTGGAAAATTCCCAATTTTATTTAAATCAGAACTCGGAATCACTGATATATTTATGTCTCTCTTTATTAAACTGTGATGTGCATCAAGAGACTGATGCAATTGTATGAATAATTTGAACCTATAGGCTCATTCTCAGTCTATAGTTTGCTTATTTTTATACAATTTAAATTTATTTCAAATTACGTCACAAGAGTTTCTTTTGTTTTTCCATACGTTTAGATTTCTGACTCCATGGAGCAGAATCATTCTTGAAAAGTTAATTTACATGTGTAGCCAAATATTTTTTCGTCTTTTATGAAAAGCAAAGGTTTGTTCTTGTGCTCATAAGAGCCCACAACTGGTACCTATCCTCTAGGAGCTAAATTCAGTCCACACCTTTCAACCTTATCTGTTAAAGACTCTTTTTTCAATATTTTTTCAGTATATTTACTCCTATGTCCACCACATGGTATATTCCCTTGTGTTCTACATGCCTCACTCATATTATTACGTTTTAATGGCTACGTGACTGAAACCCGTACTCGATTTAAAATTTATTTATTTCAGAATAGTGGCTTATATTAGCGTACACGTGATGGAAATGTCCTCAACTTAAATCGGCCTAATAACGTTTTGTGTCTTGAAATTCAAGCACTTATCTATATTCTATGTGTCGGTTCCGTTATAAGATACATGTTTTTTTTTTAAATTTATGGACCATATTTTTTATAATGCTAAGCAAATTTAGGTTTTACCTACATTTATTGTTTCCGCTTGCCGAAACGTCTCTTCATAAAACAGCAGCAACATGAAATTATACTGTTAGCTTCTCCCGTGTTAGGTAAACAAGTAAATAATCTAAACAATAAAAGTAAAGCGAAAAACACCATCACTGGACAACAGCAATTTCAATTGGTCATGCTTCGTGACGTCACATCCCATGCGTGTACACACGGCCTCGATGTTTTACAAAAAAAAAAAAATCTCCTAACTCCCACTAAACCTCTTTCTACGTCCATTTCTGGTAACTAGCTTAGGTTATGACCCGTGCTATCACCCTTTTCGTACCTACCCACATTCAGCTTTCTGTTGTATTTTAGAATATGCATGTTTCTGTTCGGTCCGCAGTCTCATTTACAGTAGCTAACAAAATACAGCAGACAGATTACCCCACCCCGAAACTCCCAGTTCTTTCCCGACGACACAAAAAGAGGCATTACCCATGAACAGGAAGATTTCAAGTGTCCACTTGCCCTGGGTGGTGGGGGTGTCCACATTGATAAAAAGAACAATCCCTAAACAGCCACAGAGTTTAAACATCGTCGGATGAAGAGAGGTGAGGTGGGAGGTTTATGGGGGGGGGAGGCAACTATAACCACACACGGGTGTTCACCGTTTCGTACAAAATGTCCATTAATTTTCTGCCCCATTTTCCATTTACGACGTGTACACTAAATAGTCATTATATTCTATGTAATGAACTTCATTAGTGTAGGAGGTATTATAGGATATCTCCCGCGGTATACATTCCAGCGTCGTTGTTTCAATGCGTCATGCAACAACAGAATGTTAGACCGATCTGTTATATAAATTTTAAACAACTTAGAATGCTTAAGGCAGATGTAAGTACTGGTATGTTGCTATCAGTCTGCAACATGAAAAAATGAGGATTTGAAATTGCACTTGAAAATATTAAAATATAAAGATGCTAATTTCAGCAGAATACGAAAAGCTAATGTTTGTTCATAATGCCAGGTAATTACCCTATTTTATGGTAGGTGTCTGAAGATCATTGATGTGTTCAAAGGATTCCTGCACTGTACCCTGAGATAGCTAAATCTAGATCTATGATATTTCTGTAAGATCCTTTTCACTTATATCCTGATCAAATTCATGGTCTCGCAAGTTACCTCTTTCTTCTAGGTTTTCTGACAAAAATTTTGTATGCGTTTATACAGGTGTGTCTTACATAATTCACGAGCCCTTCCCCACATTGACAGATGTGCGGCTCCTGCTTAAGATTCGCCAGAGATTGTGGTCAAATACAATATTTGAATATATTCAGTGTAATTATGCAAGAAATAACCATTTACGGATATGCATTCTATTAATTTCCACAGGTTAATAAAAAATCTTTAGAAATGTTAATACATAGGCAAGTCAAATTTAAAGTTAAAAGAAATTTGAACATGATTTTAGCGATACAAATGCCCGAAAGAAGTAAGTAAACAAATTATAGAAGAAAAGTGTTCAGGACAGAGTTGTTAGTAGCGATCATAGGAAAATAAATGATAAGGAATTTTATATGTAATCAGGGATTTTATATGAATCAATATTTTCGATGATGGACAATCGATGACGTTGAATAGAAAGGAGAATTAAGATGAAATTAGTGAAACATTATTAGGTGTTAGTATTTTAAATGTGATGGATGATAAATAGTCGTTGTGGAACTTTAAACAAAGGCGCGTGTCTGTGTACTGGATCAATGTAATCTGGAAGCTCCAGACCCGCAACCCTTCCGGCACCGATACTGTGACAGTGTTCGGGGGAGGGGGGGCGCAATTAATGCTCAGGAACACGAAACATGTGTGCGAAACGTCTTTCAGTGCCGCCATAAATATTGTTTCCTTCCACTACAGCCTGCTGCATTGGACACTCATCCCTCCCTATTGCTTCTAAGACGGGAAAGAAATTCCGGTTTGCTCCTGACTCCAGGGTCAGAATTCAACCACGGATAACCTCAACGAGGGTAGCCAGTGCCTAGCCGAGAATCGAACTACACCCCTTCCGTACGCTTAATTGCTTGAATGGAAGTATTTAATTATTATAAATTCTGCTATTGTTATATGTTAAAGGTGTAAATTAGTAGCGGCTCTACGTGAAGGAAGGAAATCTATGTGTTGAGCAGAGTAGCACAGTAAATTTGGAAGTTTTAAATTACAGGTCGAAGCTACATCATAAATTATTTGTTTCCAAGAGGACAAATGCCAGAAAAGAATAAGCTACAGTCGAAGTTAAATGCCCTCTGCAGTTGATACTGCTACAGACAAACAAGATAAAATATTAAGTGATTTTTACCAAATAGCTACAAATTTTATTATTCTGTGCTCGGTAGTTTAATGAGAGAATACGTTTTAATTTGAACAGCCTGTACTTTTGGATCGTTCATGGCTTGGGTAAATTAAGACAGTAAAAATCAGGACATGGATAAAAGGGGAGAGGAAGTCGGGTCAGAAGGAGAAAATGCGAGTGAAATAATGAGTGTTTTTCGTGACGCGCCGTGCCAACTTAACCAAGACAAAACAGCTGACAAACGCGCGGCCACCACACCATCTCAACCGTCACTGAACTTCGCTGTTGGATAGCCACAGACTCACGAGGGAATTCGACCATGTGTTGTTATCAGGACCCTGTGAAAATTATCTGAAAGCAAAGTTGCGAATCTGTAAAAAAAACGTGAAGTTTTTAGGGATAGTCAAAGAAACTTTCGGTTGTCAAACAAAAATACGAGTTGTCCTGTGGTAATTTTTGCTTAGCCAAAAGTAGGCCTTGCACACAGCTTGTGAAGCAATTCATTTTTACCTGAGAGAAAGAATATTAAAAACTCAATTTTTGTAAATTTGCAACTTCGCCTTCGGATCGAGGACTTATATGTCTGTTCCCCGGACAAAATCCGAAATGTATTATTTTTCTAAATTGTCGGCATATTTTCTAATTTAAACCACCTTTCTTTGACAAAATACATAAATTTCATCCGGGGAAATGTTGGGCTATAACTAATAGTGGAACAACACTAAATAGTTTGGGTATAAAAATGTGAGTAACTGTTAAACTCTGGAAGTAACTTCTTACGTGCAATATAAAAAGTTCCAAACATTGAATCAGGACACCTGAGAAGGCCAACACCGCTAATAACAAAACATGATACCGTACGAGAACCCGAGCCAGTTCAATCCAGTGCTGTCACTGTTTCGAGGCTCAGTCTGTCTCTTTTATAATAGAAGCCGGGGTCTCTTTCCCGTGAGATACGACGCCCAAAGCCTAGATTTGATCATTCTCCTTGATTTAGCGTTAAAATTAAAACTGCTTCGAACCTGTGAATTCACTTAGTCGTCCTTAATTAAACACAGTAACAAATTTAACTTTAAGTTTGTTGTAAATGTTGTTGATATGGTAGTAGTTGTAATATTTTAATACAGTAGCTGTAATCTTGGCAGCACCAGTAGTAGAGGTGCGGTGACGGTGGTGGCTGTGTTATCCCTGCGGGTACTCCGAACTCAGAAAAGAGAGTTTGCACACCGTCCGTTGGTGGATTCCTTCTGTTGTTCCAGAGTCACAACGCCATTTTAAATCCTGGTAACAAAAATCTCCTCGTACTTAATAAACATGAGGTGTAAGTATTTTTAAGGTATTTCATCTCCTCATTCGGTAATCAGCTGTTTCTTACAGACCCACAGATGGGCGGGGGGGGTTGGGGTTACCCAGGATGTGTGTTTAAAAAAAACACGTTGTCAGTACATGCGACGCGATCTATAAATTATTTTGGATTTATTTATCGTCTAACTTTAAAACTTCGAGGAATGCTTAATCTTTGTTCATAATCAGAGAAAATCGGGATTTATTTCCCTTGGTGACAATAGTCATAATTGTTACGTATCTTTAGAAAAAAGCTGGGCGCCTCGAAGACAGATACAGTTTCAGTATTTTTCAGAGATCGATCCATATTATAAAGTTCGATGATACACGTCTTCCCCAGGTAGTGCACATGTGCGTGTTGCATTCCTTATCTTACTGCTTGTGGCTAGACAGCATAACTTGCTAATCAGTCTTAAGCTTCGAAATTGATGGCGTTGGTGATATAGGTCGTGAGGGAACAGGTCGAAAGTATCAAACAGCTGAATATATTTGTTCACATAAAGTCCGTCACCCACTTTAAATTCGTACAAAGTTTTTGTGTGAAAACATAATTTTCTGTTTTAGCCTTCGTTTTTTATTGCAAGGGAATGTATTCTTATGTTTTCATCGGTCTGTCTAACAACTTTTCATCTAAAGACTTTTCATGAAAATTTTTACAAATGTCGTGCCACCATAGATCACCTTACTTTTTTTAATTTTTATTTTCCTGTCATCAATAGAACCAAAATAGAGGACATACGATCTTCAGATGGTAAAAAAGACACTAGCGACTTAAACTTAACTCTTCTTAAGATACCTTTTCGTAAAATTCGAATATTAATTTTTGTAAAAATTTATGTTACTAGGTTGGTTGTATCGAGAAAAGTATTGAACTACAGGGCACAGTAAAGGGTATTTTACATTTTATTACGAGCATCAAACACATCGCATAAGGAAATAACGTAGTGTTTTGGCAGCTACAAAACTGAGTAGCTAGAATAGTGTTAGGTTCTGACGCCAGGTTCTCGAAAATGTGTTATTATTATTATTTTTCTTCTCCAATTTACGGATTAGGCCGATAGTCTCTTCCGGCTTCTATGAAATCCATCTTTTTCCTGGTCTTCCGGGATGCTTCTTCCTTCGGGTCTATACAAAAGGGCCTTTTTCTGTATTCGTTCTTCCATCCTTTCTACATGTTCCAGCCAATCTTGTTCGTGTCTTTTCATACTTTAATTAATTGAAACTACTCCTAATTATTTTTTTGTGTTTTCATTCCTGATTTTGTCCAATTTTGTACATCCCTTCACAGATCTTAAAAATCACATTTCCGCTGTTTGTAATTTTTGTATGTCTCTTGGCCAACATTCACTTTCATATATCATCACTTAACAAAACTTTATTCGTGTATCTTACCGAAAATGTAATCTGTGAATCTTAAATCCGAGAGAAAACGGAATCAGAAATAATTGTGATTATCTGTAGTAGCTAGACCACAAAACGGAGATAATATATTTTTTAAAAATGATAATTTAATCAAACACTTTTTATTGATCAATAAATTTCGACACTGGTTTGAAAGAGTAGGGTTTATCAATACATGTTTTGTAAATGATATTATTTCCGCCTACAAAACGTTGGAGTTCATTGATTTGAACAGTTTCTGGAATGTAAACCTACCCTGCATTAAACCAACCCTTTTAACTCACCACCTTGGCGATGTTTCATCCCCTGTAGCACATATTATCATACACAGACATATGAAATATCCTTCCTACCCTTTAATATCTACTCGTTTGAACATCAACCCTTAAGCCTTTATTGTGTAGAATATAGGAGTAGCAACCGATACTTCGCCATTTTTCAGTCCTTTGTTGAGTTCCCTATAAACCATGCCCATGTACAGGACTGCCTAACTCCTCCCCCTTACCCTTACATATTATTTGATGGTCTTTTTCCATAACCTAACCTTGCTATCTGCACAGTCTTTACCCCCGCTCCCCCCACCCGCAAATGGTCGATATATCGTCCACCAAAACACAGAACATGAAGCCTCTGAACTTCCCGCAACTATGTACGGAAGGCCCACACCGAGAGGCCTGTCTGTACGAGAGACGCCACAGGCGATCCTCTACCATTGTGTTCTGCCATGTTGTCCATGTACGTATATACCGTGAGTAATGAGGTACTGTGCTGTGTTAAAACGTCTGCAGATGCTGGAAAGTTGTAGTTGCACTTCTGAATGCAGTCTGTCAGTTTGGCCTCTTAAGATTCAGCCTGAAACTACTACCAAGAAGATACTGTTCCAAGGAAAGTAAGAGTTTTCGCATAAGACGAACGTCCTCTGTAGTGATTCATGGTCTTTTGTGTTAGGTTATCATGCGGTGTGTCGAATATCTTGGTTTGAGATATTTTCGTCGATTTTTTTTCAGTTTATTCAACATGATACAATAATTTTCATTTTAGGATTTCAACAGCTAACTTACCGAGTGTAAATATAGTTAATTATATTACTAATTAACATTTTTTCTTGGTTAAAGCAACGCATACTTAATGCTCAAGGCGGAGTAAAGAAATAACTAATTAATTTACTAATCGACACCGTCTGAACTGCTAACTAATTATTTCAGTTTATTACCAACTTACAGGTAACAAAAAGGGGATTCAATACCTGGAGTACGAAGCTCGTCTTTGCGCACGTTCGCACTCAATATTTTTTAGAGTGTTTTTATTATTTCCCGTTCCAATATTATCCCTCCACTTTCTCCTGTCCCTTCTATGTCGCCAGTTTCGAACATATTCCTCTGCAAATTTCGACAAACATTTCATATTTCACCCATTCGATGTCCATGTTCAGGTTTTTACTACCTCAATAATCCCATAGTCCTCTTGAGTTTCACCTATAAAATAAATGTGTTGTACCCTTCATTTGCAACTTCAATAATCCTGTTCGTAGGTTCGAATTGATTTGAGGTCTCTTCTGAGATCTGATGTTCTCACGGTTGTAAATATGTTGTTCTTCTGGGTTCTAAAGGCATGAGGACTTGTAGGTAGATTACCTACGTTTCGGTGAAGAAACTATGTGAATATCAGCCCTGATGATGGAGGCAGTATGACCTCTGAAACGTTGGGTATCATCGATCAGACTACACAGCGAAACAACCCAGAAGACAGAAATCTTCTTTAAATATTTTTCTCAGCTGTCTTCTCAGGATTTCTTCCTCTATTGTCTTTGGCTCTTAAACTGCATGTAACCAGCGGTTTTCTCATTATGATGTTGCCCTTAGACGGCATTATGGAATCAAAACGTAAATTTAAATGTGATAATGGAGAAAAGGAAAAGTTGTAAGGTTTGGCACTAGATGAAAAAATTAAGTTCTGAGTTCCGATGTGGTATGAGTACAGAAATATTTGGTCTGAATCTCCGTTGATATTTTATTTTAACGTCTAATTCACCTAAATATGAAGCTTTAATGTTTATACTTATCCTATTATACATTATTATAATATATTAATTTATTTTTAAACAAATATTATTACAGCGGATTTATAATTCTTTTAATTTTCTCCGTCTCAGTTCCCGTATACTCTTTAACCCCATACAGAATTATGTTCGACCAACGCGGATTCGAGAAGGGTTTACTGCATAAATCCCAAGAGATGTACTAATGACCGAACAGGAATTAGCAGGAAAATAACGGATAAAAGTGGTGACCTTAACATTGCTCTGTGTCCTATCCTCATTATACTGTTTCTTTTGTTTTCAAATTCTTATCTCTATCTCTGTCTGGCTGTTCATCATCACCTGGCGCCCTCTAGCAGTCTTTTGTTTTAATGTTTATCCACGGCTCATCCATCTTAATTCTACATGGTATTAATCTCGCTCTGCGTCCTCCCAGCATCTGCCCCTTTGTATGAAACCGAATGATCTCATAAAAGAATATCGCACACATTAAGCTAATTCTTATGACGCATCGCGGATTGATAATTTACGATGCTAATTCTGCAAACTCTTAATCGCTAAATCGTGTGTTTCTCTAATCCGAGATATTTTATGTAAGTTAAGTACACGAACGTAAAGGGGAAATTCATAATTCATACACTTCACTAAATATCATTAGAGTGATGAAATCAAGGAAGATGAGATGAGCTGGTCACGTAGCACGCGAAGAAAGTTGACAAGCAGACACAGAATAATAGCAGAAATATCTTAATTAAAGATCGTCATTTGAGGAGGATCTACCTACTGTTTTGGTCCATTCTTATATTTTCGGAGATCTAAGCGTACAACAGGGAATTGTATTAAAATGGATCTTATGCAAATAGGATCTGGTGGTTTGGACTGGATTCAGTATAGTGCCAAGCGGTTAATACCAACATGATACAATAATTTTCATTTTAGGATTTCAACAGCTAACTTACCGAGTGTAAATATAGTTAATTATATTACTAATTAACATTTTTTCTTGGTTAAAGCAACGCATACTTAATGCTCAAGGCGGAGTAAAGAAATAACTAATTAATTTACTAATCGACACCGTCTGAACTGCTAACTAATTATTTCAGTTTATTACCAACTTACAGGTAACAAAAAGGGGATTCAATACCTGGAGTACGAAGCTCGTCTTTGCGCACGTTCGCACTCAATATTTTTTAGAGTGTTTTTATTATTTCCCGTTCCAATATTATCCCTCCACTTTCTCCTGTCCCTTCTATGTCGCCAGTTTCGAACATATTCCTCTGCAAATTTCGACAAACATTTCATATTTCACCCATTCGATGTCCATGTTCAGGTTTTTACTACCTCAATAATCCCATAGTCCTCTTGAGTTTCACCTATAAAATAAATGTGTTGTACCCTTCATTTGCAACTTCAATAATCCTGTTCGTAGGTTCGAATTGATTTGAGGTCTCTTCTGAGATCTGATGTTCTCACGGTTGTAAATATGTTGTTCTTCTGGGTTCTAAAGGCATGAGGACTTGTAGGTAGATTACCTACGTTTCGGTGAAGAAACTATGTGAATATCAGCCCTGATGATGGAGGCAGTATGACCTCTGAAACGTTGGGTATCATCGATCAGACTACACAGCGAAACAACCCAGAAGACAGAAATCTTCTTTAAATATTTTTCTCAGCTGTCTTCTCAGGATTTCTTCCTCTATTGTCTTTGGCTCTTAAACTGCATGTAACCAGCGGTTTTCTCATTACGATTTTGCCCTTAGACGGCATTATGGAATCAAAACGTAAATTTAAAAGTGATAATGGAGGAAAGGAAAAGTTGTAAGGTTTGACACTAGATGAAAAAATTAAGTTCTGAGTTCCGCTGTGGTATGAGTACAGAAATATTTGGTCTGAATCTCCGTTGATATTTTATTTTAACGTCTAATTCACCTAAATATGAAGCTTTAATGTTTATACTTATCCTATTATACATTATTATAATATATTAATTTATTTTTAAACAAATATTATTACAGCGGATTTATAATTCTTTTAATTTTCTCCGTCTCAGTTCCCGTATACTCTTTAACCCCATACAGAATTATGTTCGACCAACGCGGATTCGAGAAGGGTTTACTGCATAAATCCCAAGAGATGTACTAATGACCGAACAGGAATTAGCAGGAAAATAACGGATAAAAGTGGTGACCTTAACATTGCTCTGTGTCCTATCCTCATTATACTGTTTCTTTTGTTTTCAAATTCTTATCTCTATCTCTGTCTGGCTGTTCATCATCACCTGGCGCCCTCTAGCAGTCTTTTGTTTTAATGTTTATCCACGGCTCATCCATCTTAATTCTACATGGTATTAATCTCGCTCTGCGTCCTCCCAGCATCTGCCCCTTTGTATGAAACCGAATGATCTCATAAAAGAATATCGCACACATTAAGCTAATTCTTATGACGCATCGCGGATTGATAATTTACGATGCTAATTCTGCAAACTCTTAATCGCTAAATCGTGTGTTTCTCTAATCCGAGATATTTTATGTAAGTTTACGTACACGAACGTAAAGAGGAAATTCATAATTCATACACTTCACTAAATATCATTAGAGTGATGAAATCAAGGAAGATGAGATGAGCTGGTCACGTAGCACGCGAAGAAAGGTGACAAGCAGGCACAGAATAATAGCAGAACTATCTTAATTAAAGATCGTGATTTGAGGAGGATCTACCTACTGTTTTGGTCCATTCTTATATTTTCGGAGATCTAAGCGTACAACAGGGAATTGTATTAAAATGGATCTTATGCAAATAGGATCTGGTGGTTTGGACTGGATTCAGTATAGTGCCAAGCGGTTAATACTAAACTCTACGGTTACATTAAAAGACGTAACATTTCTTAGCCAGTCTACAGACTATGCACCTCTAAACACACAAACACACGCACGTAATTGGCCTTTATAAATATTAAGAAATTTTTTAGACTATACAACTTAATTTTTGTTAAATCTACCTCGAAATCTCTTGTTAGAGGACCGCCTCATGTCAGACGTTAGTGACTGTTTGTCAACATATTTGCTTATGCATTCTGTATTTGCTTATGTAGACCATTTTCTGTGCAACACATCGGACAGATGCCTACATGACTAGAAAATGTTTGAATTTTCCAAGTTGGCGTAGTACAACTGGTGACCCACAGGCCATATGCGGCCGGAGAGAACTTGTAACCAGTCTCGTAAAATTATTTCTTAATTTGTTACCTGTTAATAAAATGTTTATTTTATTTTTTCCGAAGGATTTAAAGAAAAGTCTTTTTGAAATCTACCGTAAAATGAAAGTTTTCCAGGTACATACTGTTTCCAGATCTAAAATAATTTGCATCTATATAATTAGTTTTGCACATTTCAGTAAGATTTATATTTTAGCATATACTATGGGAATTTGTCATTTTTTAATAAGTAAAATGAAATATAATGAAAACTGATCATTAAATTTAAAAAAAGATTGACAGGTGATGTGTCATGGCCTTTGGAAATTATATTCTTGGTCCAAGGAATATAAAAAAACTTGGACCGCTCTGTTCTAAGTAGTGTTTAAAAATTAATGTTCTACCTCCCGCGTCTCCAAAAGTTGGTTCTGTTTTTTGAGGCAACAGTCATAGTTCATTCTGAGTATTATGCGAAACCCAGAAGTACAATCTGTGGACCAAGTACAGTCATTTAACGTTGCAGTAAGTGTTTTGTGTCATTTGCGAAAGACACACTCTTATTAAACATCGTGTTTTCTCTTGTGTTCAACTGAAGTTTTCAGAGCGGCTCAGTGCAATGAATTCTTCTGAGCATCAGCCATATCAGTATGGATTTGTACAACCCAGCGTTTCGACTTCTGTCTCTCTCTGCCTTCATCAGGATAAGACACAGACAAAGACAGTCTCCGTATCTCTATATTTAAACGGCTGATTGCCCGAGAAAACTTTGTTTACCTTCTTTGTTTCTTCCTCTCTTTATCCATTAAAGTATTCTGCACATATTTAGTGAACAGTAAAGCTTTGTCATTTCTATTTGCCACCGGAATATTAGGGCTTATTAGATAAACCACAATTAGAACAATACAGATCAAAGATGTATGAATAAAAATAAAGACTGAATCAGGCGATTTTCTGATAAATTTCTTTCCATTTTCATTTTAGACAATTTTATTATATTAGAGATAATTTTATATCGTAGAATTTTATAGTCGGTCTTATTGGATAGGATTTAACATATTTATTCTCTCATGTTCAAGAACCGTGTAAATATTTCGATAAATGAGGTTTTTATTTCAATAAAGCAGTTTTCTTAAATTTCTTCCTGCTTTAATCTAGCAGTATCCACATTTTACTTTGTTTCTGCTAAGCATTTTATTCATTATAAGCATTTATATAACATTAAACCAAATTTTTTTTGCGTGACGTCATGTTATAATGAGCACGAAATTACCAAAGCGAAACTTATTATCAGTCTATTGTAAAGAGTAGCAACGTTATTACGTTGTTAATTTTCGGTTTTAGAAGGCATTTTTCATTTAAAAATAAGCATTTTCACAGTCTTCCCCTCTTTCCCCCTTAATGAATTATGGGCCTGAGCTCCTGATCACAATCAAGCTGTAAGGAGGTAGTTTCCATTTGAAATGACCTCCTGTCTAATTTTAAAACGAGAGAACAAAATGAAATCTTCCAGCACGCAATTTACATACACATACACAGTGCTTTGAAAAGTAGGATGATTTAGGGGATAAACTGTGTGCTTTGTCGCAGTCCAACTTTGACACTTCAGGAGTTCCGCGTATTTCGCCGCGGAAAATAGGATATAAATATGGGAAAATCTTTTGTCATTTTCAAGATTCCCGCTAGCCTTGCACGAGAAAAACTTGAAAGAAAGAAGGAAGACGGTTTACTGTCTCTTATGAGTTGTGTATCTTTTAATTTATACGATACTTAGTTTCTATTGCAGGCAGCTAGTTCGAGGTTTTAGAAATAAATTATAGATAATGTAGCAACCTAGTTAAAGTTTTATGTGCGTTGTGTACGACACAACTCTCTTGATTCCTTGCCCTTTCAGTACATTACATTTTGTTGTTATTAAAGAGGGAATTATTGGCTTTGTACTGAATAATAACATTTTATCACTTGGTTTTGTTTTCGATGAGGAATCCGAAACAGACCGAGCTAATGTACTTCTACTGATATATCTTCTTGATGTGTCACTTATAGCAGTTTTTATCTCCTGTAACTTAAAAGGAGGTTCCTTATTTTGTTTTTGGTGTATCATTGAATAAAGATGGTTGATTACTTCGTAGTCTGCACTGAGAGATGAACAGACGTGCTTGTAGAAGGAAAATCTCATATTACAAACAATTTACGTAAAATTTTGTTGTTTAATTTGTTAATAAATGTCTTATATAGAGTAAAGAATTTTAAATAACTTCTAGTAAGTATGGTCAAGAATGTATGGGGATGTTATTAAAAAGGTTACTTGTTTATTCATGGCTTCTGTTCGCTATCTACGAAATTGTTTCCCATGAATTGTAAATCGAGCAGACAACCGCAAATAGTAGGAATTCTCACGGCGCACACTTAATATTAAATTTAAAATTGTCCCTGGTAATCCTTAACTAAGCACCACTCCATTCAGACGTAGGTGTTGTGGAGGTACGTATTTTTAACCGCTGCACTGAATAGGAGTGAGTGGTTAGGTTCACACTCCGCCCGCTTTGCTTCAGCGGAGAAAGTCGCCGGTAGCTCCAGATTCAGTTAGGACGCGGTGGCGAATAGGAGAATTTCTATCTTTGCTGGGAATCGAACTCCTGTCTTCTAGCCCGTAGTCTGGTCACTAATATGTGTTATATAAACAAGCTAGATTGGTGTGTGTGTGTGTGTGTAAAAGAGGGCAATGCGTGAACCGTGTTTTATGAAAACCTGCATATTGGAGACATATTTATCTCATGTGAAGGTAACTTAAGGAGATGTGTTCAAAAATGTATTTTGGGACCAAAATTACAGAATTTAGGTCAAAGGTACGTAGCCACAGAGGTAAACAGATGAAACTAAATTAAAATCAAAACAGCTCGATTAAATTCATTGTAAATATATATTATTAAATCTTTTCCGTCTAATCACAATAAATCTTATTAAATATTAAAATATTACAATAATTAACATTTAAAATATTTAAAATATTAAATGATGTTCTTTATCGAAATATTCGATTTACATTAGACCATCATTTTTCATGTTTCACGACATGTTTCAGTTCCTTGTAAACTTTAAGGCCAAAATTAATGTAAATCGAACCTTAATTTCTTCGCTGTTACATGCGGACAAACGGACGTAGATATAATAATGTCTTTACTATTAATGTTTTCAACCCTAAATGCACTAGTCTCGGTTGCCAATCGATTCTAATATCAAAACAACTGTTTCAACATCTTTGTCGTAGGAAATGAAACCAAAAATTCGACACTCCTAGCAAAGAAATTCTTGACTGGGGTACGAACCTTAACCAGTTGAGTGAAGTTCTCGGCTTTAAATGCTACGAAATCGTAATACATTTCGTTCACCTCCAATATAATTGCAGGGCACAAGACTGAAAAAGCATTCCCTTACTTTTCATGACTTCGAAGTTAAAGCATTGTTTAAATGTTCAGAAAACCTCTTCATTAACGGACTCGTTATTGAGTTGACAATTAATGAAATTATGGAACAAGTGTCTCCATATTTGGTCACGGTTCGCACATTTACAACGTAGTGGGTCAGTGGTTAAATTTGAATCACCGGACCTAGAGTGGTGTGCTTTTTCGTGAAACTTAAATGACATGTTTAATGAATTTGCTTCAAGTAGTTGTGTTTAATGTACTTTGAAGAGCAAAGTGTCGAGAGGAATGATGGAGATGAATACTCCTACGCCAAAACTTGAAAATGTAACTTAAATTTTATAAGGTTGGTTGCTCTGATTAGACGTAGATCATTTACTATGCAAATAAATTAAAATTTGTCAACCTTCTGAAAAACTAAGCCAATGTAATCATAGGGAATAGAATTCTTTTAATCTTTACCGTTTGCTTATGTTTAATCATTGTTTCGGTACCTAATCCACGAAAGTAGTCTTATTTAAAAACAAAGAGGATACTTGCAAATGCATATTATATTCAGGAAAATTTAATATCTTTCGCTCCAATTTTATTAATTGTAGGACTATTTAATGCATTTATCTTCATAACACATTTAGGGTCAATTTCAATATTATCTTTTTGTTTTCACGAGTTGCAACTCCGTGAGGTATGATAGTTTACCGACGTTTCAGAGGTGCTAGCTGCCTTCATCATCATAAACTTCTACCGTCGACACGGCGTTATAGCCAAGTGACAGCCATTTTCATATTCTCCGTTGTAAGAAATTCAAAACCTTTTCAACTGTTCTGTTACACGTAATTATCTAACCAGCCTTTTTTTTCGTGTTTTCATTTCCTCCACGCCCCCCCTACCTATCAACCAGCTAAATGACTTGTTCCCGTCCTACTGATATCTCATCTCGGATTGGCCCGAAGTTACCATTTCTGTACAGTAATTTGATTTCTAACTAATTTAATTTTTATTTAAGATGTAATCTCCCAATTTCTCAATCCATACGAGGGGTATGTTGTTTAACAGTTGCTGTAACACTATGCTTCCCGAGACTTCAGGAATTATTTTGGTAATTTTTTCTTGTTTTGGGGATATTCGGATTAATGGCAGACTGCTCCTTCCGCCGGAAACACTTGTCCCTTCCTGTCCCCTTGGCCGCTGGTGAATATCTCGTATTTCCTGTTCGGACACTTCTACCCCACCTCGTCTTCTTACATTGATGCACCCTAATGTGTCCTTTTTAATTCATAAGGTCCGTTCTTTTTTTAAATATTTATACGTAAAAATATGCCTATTCGCTTCAGAATATCTGTCTGTCCGTCTGACTATACGCATGTTACAACTCGACTTGAATTTCGTGAAATTTTCTTTTCGGTTAAAATGTGACGACGATAAATGACGTTTTACATGAAGTCCTACGTGGATATTTGCGCTGAAATGAGTTTGTGGGGGATCCCCAGCCGACTATAACAGATTCAGGAAATCCTCAGTTAGTCTCCTAAACCCTGCACACATAAAATTATTGGCCTTTCGCAGACGTCGAAGAACGAACCATGAAGAACGCGTCGGAATTGTTTCACGACATATACAGGATGAGCAGAAAATATCTTTATGCTTTGAAAGTGATACAGGACAAAAATGTGGCGTACTTAGAACTTTACAACTTCACCAATCAGTAGTGACACTCTCAGAGTTTTGTTTCGGATGAATCTACGTAGAAATACTTTTAAAAAAATATCGATTTCAAAATTTCATATTTGTTTTCCATCAGAGTAATCTACACATATTTCAGAAGATGTCAGGCTTTCAGAGGGACTCATTGCTAATCTCCATTTTGTCTTACCCTGAAGATGGAGAATGTGTATTGCAGACGTTTCGGGAATCCTTACTTTCTCAAATTTTAAAACATTTAATTTTGAAATGAGCCTCCATTTTTGTTTTGTTTCCATGCTGAAATCCAAACGGAAGTACCATGATTACAACACACCGAAAGCTGTCTTTAATGACATAATAATAACAAACTACAAAATGGCTGGCGAGCTTTCAAGCGAACAAGGCGAGCGACAGAACGTAACGAAACTCAGTGCCGTGATTACCAAGTACGGACATGATTTTTACCTATTTTGTCGTGTCAGAAAACGAATATGACACAACTAAATATAATAAATAAATCCGTAACGCCCAACTAATAAAAACGACTGTTCAAGGTCTATGGCTGCTAACAATGGGAAGATGACATATGACGCGACTTCCAGTGGATTGTTACGCGCGGCTACCGCCAGATGTCATTATGTGTTCACCATTCCGTGAGAAGACCTTTTCGTTTGTGGGCGAATGACTGAGTGTTTCAAGCAAGGCATGACGGGAAATGGTAAAAATAATAAAGAAAAGAAGACAGTATGAAGAAATAATCAGTGAAGTTCTTTTCACCTGCAACTAACATTCTCGACACTCATGGCTGAATTTGCTAAGTAAAAACGGTCATTAAGTGACTTACATTTCCGTTCGCGACATACGAGTTCATTTCTTTTGTTTAATTACGACGCTGTCAATAAGCCAGATTGTACACTCTCGAATGACAGGAAAAATAATGAATAAAATAATAAAATTGGAAAAGATTTGGCTTAATGGAACTTAGTATCCCGGCATTTGCCTTCAGGGACAGAGGAAAACCACAAAAAGTCGTAATCAGAGTTGTCAGTTTTCGGGTTAAAAATTTAACCTGGGATCTCCCGAATACGAAGCTGCAATCTTCGAATGTCAATCACAAATCGCTCTACTACGCCACTTAGCGCCATAGACAGGAATGCATTCAGTCACAAGTGATGGTAGTCTCTCGACTACAAAACTACTTGTTTCATAGTAGCAATACGTAGTAGTTTATGCCAGAAATAAAGTCTGGTTAGAGTAGTACCTAAAGTCAAATTAACATGGTATGATTTGAAATTAATCTTATTTGTCTGTATAGCTTCATTCAATTAATACAGCCAGCTCTTCAATTCCACATACACCAATACTTGCTGGTCTTGTAATCCTGGGGTCTCGGGTTCGATTCCCGGTCGTGCCCGAATTTATAACTTGTGTTGGGCAAGGCCGTGGTCTAGGCAACACGGAGTTTTCCTCCGTGGCATCCCAACAATTACTCCATTCACACACAGAAGAAGGCAATGGCAAACCACTGCTGGATCATCTGCCAAGAACGTATATGAACAGGCCCCAGTCCGAGAAAAGGATGGAAGGACCCTGTTCATATGGACCTGTCGTCAGACAGAACACTAAAAAAAA
>NW_019059724.1:412638-462855 GCF_000696155.1 Zootermopsis nevadensis | reverse complement strand
TGAACTTTGTAACCCTTTCAAAGGACTTATTAGCTACCCTAAGATAATTTTGCCCACCTGTCTTCTGATGACGAGATACTAACATGTACTTAGTTTTTTCTGAATTAACATCTAGCCACGGATGCCACGTCATATGTTCACTAAATAGGAACTGTGAAGAATTCAAATCTTTAAGCTTTTTGATCACGTGCCCAAGAACGCATAACCTACCCAGCGAGGACCTAGATCGATATTTTGTTACGAAACTTTCGCCTGAATAAAATTTCATATGTTAAATACGGTTAATAATTTAAATTAACTTTGTTCTATAATATTAAGAAAGTTGCACTACAAAATGGAGGTGATGGGCTATGAAAACATTGGGGACTGAAAATTACACAAACAGAAAACCAAATTCCTCAAGTTAATAATTAAGAATGAGACGTCAAGACTCCTGGAATAGAATTTTTTTTATTAATTGTTTTGATTGAATCACAAAGGCCTATTTCGTGTGACAACTACTCAAGCTAAGGCAAAGAGATTCACTGGCTGTTTTATAAATTTATAGACACTTAATTCTTTGATTACTATCGAATAATAGAATGGTCCTGGAATGTATATTAGAAATAACTTATATGGAGGCGGTCATGAGATGTTACAAGACAACTGTCCCATCGTTTGTCTTGAAGAATTAAGAAAGAATCTACATTTATCGGAGGCGTTTTAAATTTCGTATAATTCATTGAATTATCCAAATCGAAACGTCGTTGTGTGTCCCATGCTCAAGTTTATTTTCCGTCCCATGCTTAGATTTACTTTCACTGTTTACCCTGTCGTAAGTTGATATTCATTTATCGTCCTCTCCGTACGCAGAGTTGTTTAACCTTGCATTTATGACACGTTAAATGACGATACGTGTAGATCAGTATATTCCACTCTTGCGTTCTGATTGGAGTCTGTAATGCGAGGAGCTCAGTAGGAAATTCCTACAACGGAACCGACGATGTGAGTCTAAGGAATTGCTGGAGAGGTTGTTCTGGATGCAAAGGAGTGGAGGAGAGCACACACACACACACACACACACACACACACACACACACAGAGGAAAGGCGAGAACGAGGACAATCCATGTTTTGCCTGACTGAATCAAAATCAATGAATAGAAGAAGGAAATACTAGTAGTTGTACCTAGGAAGACAAATTCAGCTGGTTCTTCAGAAGGAAGAGGGAGAGAAGTTTGGGCTAATCAGAATCTCTGTGCATCTTGTACAGCGACCCCAGTGGCGAACTGCCAACTATGGTTTGTTCTTCGAAACTGGTTTCACTGAAATTCTGTACGGATACCACATAATTAAAGCAATGTCATCTTCATAACTCGCTGTATTTGGTGAGGTGCTCTTTTCACTTGGAAACAACATTCATGTTATTGTAGATATCTAAAAACTGTTAAATACTTGACTTTTTAGTAAATTCGAAATAACAACTTGGCTGTCGTACGAGTTGGCTTTGTCTGATGACTTTAAGGAATAATAATCATTAGTTGACATGTTGTAGGTTCAAACATCTTCACTAGCAGAAGCTGAGTTATATTTTATGAGAGTTGCCGTTTACACAACAAGGTTCAGCAAGTTACTCTTGCGTGCTGGCGATAGGTACAGAAAGCGATTTACAATAAATCAAATGACAAAAGAGTACAATCATTAAATTATCCACGCGTGATCATGATATTCTTTGTTTTCATGACAGAAAAAGAATGACTGATGAAACATTTCTGTAACTTTAACATAAAATTACATACGAATATGATTACATTACAGGTAGAATGTTGCGCGAATTTGACTGTGTGAATATAAGCTACTAATAGAGCATTTATAAGAACTAATCGCAAAATAGAAGTTAATTAAAGTTTTACAGAAATTATGTCTGTTTCAACACAGATGAGAGAGATGGTTTTAGATAAACAGAGAACTCAACATAATAAGATTAGATATGGAAACGAGTTTTAAGGGGTTTTAAATATTAGATTCGGAATGTGGCGGCGAAGGAAGGACAGCGCAGAGATCTGTCCTCCAGGAAGGGGAACCTGAGGCAGGTCTTAGACTGACAACGAAAAGAAGAAAGATAATTTCTTTGAAGAACAAATTTTAGAGGTTAGAGGTGAGCATTGTATATACGTTAATCAGCTATGAACAGGGAATTTTCTCTTCGCCTTCTGAGTTAACGAGTACCTGAATTTATTCTCCGGATAAATCTACCGGAGCGCAAATGCAAACACTCGCCTGCATCTGGTGCGAAAGTTAATTTTCATTCCTTCACCCATTTTGTGGTGCTTAGACACAGGGACATATTTACTCTACGTTTACGATAAGAAGAACGTAGCCGATGCTGACAGACGTGACCACGGTCACTGCGTCGCCGTCGTTGTGGAGGGGCGTGGGACCTGGCCTTTCTGAGTTGAATAGCCAAGAAGTATGGGACTTATCTGGAAGGTACATGTAAGAGGTAGTACCAGTCGTCGATAATAATCACATTTTAAAAGTAATTTTGTTCAAATTCATTATAATTTATCTTGATGAAAGAAAAAGGAAAGTTTTGTTTCTAACAAAAGTGTTTGTGTGGGTGCAAGTGAGGATAGCCTAATTATATAATTAATATCAGTTATTACCCTGCACAAATGATTACTTTGAAGCTAACCTGAAATGAAATTGTTCAACCACATGCAACCGTGAGCAGTTTTCATTGTCTGAACTTCGGTTTATCATATCTGAGCTTAAATAATAAGTCTGGTTTACGATATTTATCAGTAGAACGTAATAGAGACCTACGCTCATTTCAAATATCCGTTTCTACGTCCTTCGTCAGGCGACCATGCAGAGTTGTTATCGTGCTTAAATTTGTAGTTAATTTAACGACGTCTTCAGTTGATCAGACTTAAGTATCGTCGAAGAATATGATGATTTGGATTTAAGTATTTGGGAGGAAATGACATTTTCCGTGGTTTAATTTAAGACATCATCTAGGAATTTTCCTGTAAACATCTTAGGATACCCTATCTCCGTGCCGATACTTAAACCCGGGTCCTCTCAGTAATTAAATCCATCACCAAGAGTTTTTTCAACAGTAGAAATTGTTTTACTATGTAGTAAAATGGACATAATATTATTTCTTTGAATAGAAGTAATCGTGGAGAGGGTTAATGTTTCGCAAATAGGCCAAGTTGTCTGGGCTGTTATCGGCTGCTCCGACACTGTAACTTGTAGGTCTCTCGCTCTCAGCATTGTTCTCATTATTAACTGAGTTCAGCAGCCGCGTCCTGGGAAGAACTTGCAGCGTGGGCAAACGTTGCATGTCGTGTGAGAGTCAGTCGGGCAGAAAGACGGAGTGTCGAAACTGTCATCTTATTCTGAATCTCATTCTTCGACGTTATAATTTTCTCTTTCCTTCCGTCATCGTCTGATGTATAATTGAAACATGAATTCCGCATAGGTTAGGCCATCTAAGCGTCTCTTAATAAATTCCGAAGGTTCGTGAGTACAAAAGTAGAAAGGTTTACACTGTTCTATCCTGAGTCAGAAGCCCAAACATCCTCAAAACCAAGTTTACAATTAATTGTTTAATATAATCCTTCCACCTGCTTCTAGGTCTTGCAGATTAATGTTTTCTAAGACGTTTCTTTGTCAAAATTAAGGATGCCTTTTACTTTTCCCCGTACCACAGGACCGAAACAAGGGTCGGTGAGAGTAAAAGCTTAGATGATTTATTATATTTTAATTCAGAATCTCGTTATCACTCGGATATGGGAGATTTTTTGTCCTCATAGAACTTCCCGGGACCAGGCACTTGGATTGGATGGGTCGGACATGTAGATAGTAGTTACCTGAGAGACCTGAAGGAAAATTACCTAATCAGAGGTGTAGGCTTTTGAATCAGGATAATATTAAAAATGGATCCTGTGAAATAGGCTCAATTAGGAATTGTGTTTGTTCCGCGGAGTATATTTATAATATAATAAAGACGTAGGCCATGAAGGTATTATATATAGGCTACAGTCTGATAGAGATTTATCGACGTTTCAGAGGACCTTGCAGTTTCGTGTGTCATCGCCCTGATGATGGAGGCAGCAAGTACCTCTGAAACGTCGGTAAACTTCTACCATACTACACGGCGTAACAACCCAGAAGACATTAATATTAATTATTTTTTCCTTCGCCATCATGCGCGGGTCAAACCGTGCATCTGCTCCGGAATGGCGAAATTGCATAGAGGCTTAACTCCACGTCCTCTATTCGCCTTGCATAGACAGACATTTGTCATTATGAGATCGAAGGTTAGGTTACCGTGAGTTTCAAATTACTTCTACGATTTTAAGCACTCCTTGTAACATCTCTTAAGATCCTGGAATGTAGACCTTAGTTCTTACGTATTCTTCGAATTCTATTCAGATACAATTTAACAAATCTACTGTAGAAATTTCAGAGAATAGGAAGGCACTTAGGGGTACAATCGACGCGTTAGTTTTGTCACCGTTCGACGAAGTTTGAACCTGAGCTGTGGGTCTGTACCTCATCAGTTTAAACGGTGAAGTATTGCAATTAAGTGCTCGTCATTCTGTAAATAATTAGTTAATGAGATTAAAACCGTTCTTCTTCTCCCCTTCCCCTCCCTTTCTTCACTTGCCAGCTCTTCTGCACTTCAGCTGACACCTCTCGTTCCTTGTATCAGCAGTTACACCCATCCTCACAATCCGTTACCCGAAGAAGCACTTCATTTTAGCGCAACAGCGGCTTAACAACCATAACTGCTTTATGTATACGTATACCCGCTACGAAGCATTATTTTTTAAAAAATAGCTGACAGTAGCTTAGTCCGTCAAGAACCGAAGGGTTAGTTACTGAGTTTATTTAACATTAAAATAAGCCAGTTTAATCCAGTGCCATCTACGGCTAGATCTTCCAAGTGATCTGCTTACCTTCAGGTTTTCAGACTACAATTTTATATGTATGATATAATTGATTTGATCACTTCAATGATATTAAATGAACACGGGGTTTTCCTCCGGGGGCTTCCCCGGTTTCTCCATTCACACACAGAAGCAGGCAATGGCAAACCACTTCTGGATCATCTGCCAAGAACGTATATGAACAGGTCCCAGTCCGAGAAAAGGATGGAAGGATCCTGTTCATATGGACCTGTCCTCAGACAGAACACTAATAATAACCTTAAGAACACTATTACGGCCATTTATTTATTTAGTGTTCTGTCTGACGACATGTCCATATGAACAGGATCCTTCCATTCTTTTCTCGGACTGGGACCTGTTCCTATACGTTCTTGGCAGATGATCCCGAAGTGGTTTGCCATTGCCTTCTTCTGTGTGTGAATGGGGTAATTGTTGGGATGCCACGGAGGAAAACTCCGTGTTGCCTAGACCACGGCCTTGCCCAACACAAGTTATAAATTCGGGCACCGCCGGGAATCGAACACGAGACCCCAGGATTACAAGGCCAGCTTTCTAACCGCTAGACCACCGTGGATATTAAATGAAGCGTACCACTTATTAAGTTTCAGTCATGTAATTTTCTCCGTCCACCTGTCACACCCTCTCTGCGTTCGTAATTTAGTGACTTAAAATCGATTTTACGTGTATGTATCGATTTCCTAGGTATTTTCTATCATTTATTGACATCGATGACATTTAATGGTAACGAAATGTAGATAGATATATTTTTAAGGACTATTCATCATGGACTTTCACAGTCAAAAAAAAAATTGAGATTCTATCTGATTCATTTCCAAATACTGACCTAAAGCCCACGTGCGCTGTGTTTTATATTACAAACATTTTTAGACTGTGATTTGTTTGGCGGGTTATTACAGCGGTTTCACGTCTCACTTGCATTCGTAAGGTGTGCTATCATCAAACTCGGGACTTATTCCGATAATCATGCAAGTTTTGAATTCTAAATACGTAGCCTAACCTAACCCAGGTTAAGGAGATTAAACTCAGTTGCAAGGCAGAATGTAAAATAAATATTTTAAAAAATATAAAATATTGAGTGTGTAAGATACATTTTGTGACACCATAATCCCAAGTTAATAAGCTACAACTTGTCAATTGTTTTACATTCTTGATTATCGAATTTCAGTGTGTGTGTATTTAATTTCAAAAATGTCGTACGTTCATACGTTTCTTCGAGACCTCAAGACAATAATATCATGGCAAAAGTAACTTACAACTCTTAAACATGAATACTAATGGAATGGTCAACGTAATGATTGTTGTGTATACTCAGGGTTTCTGCATCGCATTGTAATTACACTACACTACACTAAAAATATGATATGTGACAGTCATTTTTCACACACATACTTCTTAGGGAACAGAGCTATTGTCTTGACAACACAAAATTTACACTGCCTAATCCAATTATTCTCCAAAGTGGCCAGATAAAGATCACTGGATTTTAATTCTGATCCAGGAACAGGTAAAATACGTGTGGATTTCCCTAGAAACGAAAAGTAACTTTAGCACTGCATAATTTAAATCAGATAATTTTCTGTTATGTGTGAATGTGTAAATCGATAAGAACTCGTGTTTCTGTTAAAGAACCAAGTACCAGAGTTTTCTCAGGCATCTTCCTGTTCTTTTGTAAATTAATATAATAAATAAATGACGCGTCTATCTGGTGGTTTCTGTTTAATTTTGGAAACTGCAATATATATAAAATAAAATCCTTGTTGAAAAGCTGATAGTCGCTAATATTAAAGAAATCTCAGACTCGCTTTCAAACCGAAGGCTCGTTAATAAGTTCACCAGTTTCACCAACCTTATAATATTTGGAAAAATCCCTACGGATTTCATATCCGTACATTTTTTTTCGATTTGCAATGATAGCAGATGGACGCAAGTTTTGTTTATATCGGTTCAGTGTTACACAAACATGCATGAAGCTTAGATCTAATGAAATTAATTAAGTAGTACATGGTATAAATGTAGATATTTTTAGACATGCAAATATTGTTGTAACTATCCATATGGATAATATTTAAAGAAATATAAAACATATTATTATCAGTCCATTATGCAGTGCATTAGCGCGATTAGCTGTGCAGCAAATGAATTTGTATACGTAAGAAATTAACATCAAGGCCAGTGACGTATAAAGATCTCAATGAGATCGTGTTTAAAACGTGTAGCAAAACTTTCGTAAAAGTTATTGTCACATTTTATAACCTAGGCATGGGGAATTTAGAGCGTGTTTCTGTCTTTTACTCCACTGATGCTGTCGTTTACTGACAAGATTACTTATCCAGACATTGTTTTGAGGTAATATGGCAAGGCCGTGGTCTAGGCAACACTGAGTTTTCTCCGTGGCATCCCAACAATTACTCCATTCACACACAGAAGAAGGCAATGGCAAACCACTTCTGGATCATCTGCCAAGAACGTATATGAACAGGTCCCAGTCCTAGAAAAGGATGGAAGGATCCTGTTCATATGGACCTGTCGTCAGACAGAACACTAAATAATAATGGATTAGGCAGTGTGTGATGATCCTCGGAGCCATTGTTGTCGCATGTTGCGTAGTCGAATCCACTTGGAAGTAAAATAGTAATCATCTTTCAGGATATGAATCGTTATGGAACGCTGGACATATGTGTTTTGTTTTGTTTTTGTTTAATAAAAAAATAATAATAGAACCAGTTTCGTATCAGATGTTGGCAATAATTATGCATGAAGAGGATGTAAACTCTAGTTTTCATGTCTCTGCGTACGCAATAATTAACTGAAATAATGTTGCTATGACGGTCAAGATTACCTGAACCCACTGGGACATCATGGAAACAGGCAAACGCAAAATCCTCTTTGCCTTTGATGGTAATGGAATTTTTACTCTGTTTTTCGCCTGTATTTTATCTGTATATCAAATTGGATTCGAAGCAAATGGCGTTTCTCTCTCTCTGTCTCTTATTTTATTTCGATTTTATCTCAAACATGACATATTCAAAACTTCATTCAGAATTATAACGTTGAGTCTAAACAATATAAACAGTAGACTTTTAAACCAGGAAAGAAATATTGTTACCTTTTTTTTAACACAGAACTACCATACTTTTATATGTACTAGACCAAGCTCGTGGTCCCGTAAGCTGTGTTTGTGCATGTATGATATTTTTATAAGTCTGATGCCAGCAAAATATTACAGTAGCAGATGTTTACCCTAAGCAGAAAGCAATGTTTTCCTATTCAAAAAAAGTTGTTGATGTTTGTTTACGTAAATATACTTCCTATGTTGTGGCGAATGGATGAAGACATAATCAGCCGTCCCTCTACCTGACCAGAACTGCAGGAACTGGGTAAAACCACGAAGAATATCAGTTACAATGCTAAGATGTTATTGGTTATTCGTTACGCACGTGTCTCTCTCTCAAATTATTATGTTTGTCGGTGTGCGTATTTAAATTCCAAAAATTATTCCACGGATCAAGATTGAATTTCGATTTGGAATGAAGTGATAAACAATGACATTGTTTAAATGTGTACGCCTACAGAAAATTAAAATAACAGGGGGTAATTTTTATTTTCTAGAAGTCTAATCATTGCTTATTCGGAATTCTGTGACACTTAATAATAAGTCAGTTGTTATTCAAAGGCTGTGACGTAATTATGTACCCCACAGTCTGTTATAACGTCATTGGAATCACCTCGAAGTACTGGGAGATTATGTAAATCATAAGATGATAGTCGAAGATTCTTATATTTTTACAATTAATAAGTGTAAAGAGAATAAGAGGTTACGTACACTAACGTGAGAAAGAAATTCCACTAATTTGTCTTTACGACGTAAAAGTTGGGAGGCGGTGAACGGAACGGGTATGCATGTGTGACATCTTTATAATAATCATTTCCTTGAAATTCTTAATTTCGCTATAGAGACACAATAGCGGAGGAACACGCACGCAGGTAAGAAACCCTGTAGCGGTGAGGGGGGGTTGGGGGGGGGAGCAAAAAAGGGTTAACGACATATTCACAGCAGAAAGGCTGAGCAACATTTTTTATATTCTCCAAGTTCCAAGTGATGAACTTTTATACTGGAATTAAAGGTAGTTTGTCGTTGCTGATTGTTTCTCGTGATATGTGAAAGAAAACGTAATCATAGGCCCATTCAGTGTTTATGAGACCGTAGTTCGAACCAGATGTGTTTGTTTCTTATCTTGTGAATTATACTTTGTGTCAATGGTGGTATTCAGGGCTGAATTTTAGCGTTGCACACTCGATAAAATTATTTACACTACTTTATTAAGAAGGAAATGTTTTTATGAAATATTTTCTACGATATGTTTTAACCTAACCAAGATTTCTTCAAGTACAAAGCACTAAATATGTCGTTAATGTTTCACAGATAGGAACAACCTTTTATTAGCACGTAAGTCTGACTCTCAGAACTGGCTCATGTTGGCAGGAAACTTGCTCGTACAGAAAAATGGAAAGATTAAGGTTGTGATAACACGTCGCACGATGTATCTCGTTCTTGAAACATTCTGTAGAATAAAATGAAACGATATCAAAAAAAAAAAAACGTAGCGTTCATCAACAGAAAGTACGGAGATGCTTGGCCGAATTTCCGTGATGATGTGACAATATATGGTTCCGTCACGTTAACTTAATATCTGTTTCATTCGTTTCTAATTCTGTTGCAATCGAAAGCATTACGTGTGACATTCCATTTCTGGTCGAGAGAATTATTCTTTTTTTGTTGTTGTCATTAAGTAAGAGATGGAAATACCGGTGCAATTGTGACGACGAACATCCATTTCAGCTGACAGCCAAGTGAAACAAATGACAGAATGGTCGCTGGTTGGAATAATATTGAAAATTTGACAAGATCGTGACTGGGGATTTCCTACTAACTTAAAGTAAAAAAAATTATTAACACAATAATTACATAGAAGCTTATTATTTATTCTATGTTCAATAAATATTTTCATAAAAATATCCATTCGATTCTAGTCTGTTAGTTATATCCAATTACACACCTATTTCCTCAAGAACACGTTGATGTCTTCCTGCTGCCTGTTATTTGGGTGTTACTGTACGTTGTGGTTAAGTGGTTAGTATATATTCCTCATACTCTGGAGGTTCTTGGTTCAAATCTCGACCCGGAGACCTTTTATACTTATTAAAGTATTTTCTGGTTTAGCTTGGTCCGTCCACGAAAACTGTCGATATAGCACTTAAAACTAGACCACTGTCCTTTCCTTTCAAATCTTTAATATTCATTAATAATCGTGTTTTTCGATGCTACTGTCAGCGAAGTGCTGAGTTATGAAGGGACCATCTCTCATAGAAACAAAATTCATTTAAAAATTTATGCAATAAAAATATAATGATATTAGTTAATTTCTTTCGAAACATTCCCTAAGTGAAACACGCTACTGTTTCAATATTAAACTACTCTACAGAGAGCTCAAATATTACAATTTGTTATTTAATTCTTCTGCATTTAGTCAGAAGGACCACTTTTTCTTGTTACCCAATGTAACGTGAAAGTACATAAATTTCCTAAGCCGTTTTACACATCTTACCACACGAAAACCTTCCCCTTTCCCTTTCCACACCGCAAAACCTCTCTCATTCCATACCACTAATTGTAGCTAATTCAGTGACGATAGTCGATTATTTTTCTCCCTTCGTTAGCATTTCGTTGCTAGAGCCTGGAAGCCAACGCAGGATAAAATATTGTAGTGGTCGAAATTTCGCTGGTGCCTTTTTTTTTTATCCTTTACGTCTGTAAGGAAGGGATGGAGGACGCTGTGAACTTACTGTAGGCAGAGTGTTTGTAAATTATTGCAGAAGCTAAATTTGCTGTATTTATTTAGAATCCATTGTGGGTTGAAACTTCACCTGATTTATACTGTTTCCTCTTAAACGACAAAGTAAGAGTTCCCACTCCTATTTCAGAGATCCTGGCTTGGAAAGAGATTTCATTGATGCTAATCAGGAGTCTTAACATAAACCGAAAAGTTTTGTTCTATTATGAAAACATAGCTGCTATTTTAGTCCTGTTTGAGATGTGAATTTCTCACTGCGAGGGTAAATATGTCGATTATAATTCTCTCAATTGTGTCGCCAAGTAGCCTTATAGGTGGTTGGGTGGTGTCCCAGGTAGGAGAAACAGGGGTAGTTTGCAACAAATATCAGACTTGATTTTTTATCATTAATACAGCGTGTTTCTTATTTAATGAGAACTAATTATTAGGAACGTTAATAAGTTACCTACTTTGCCTATGTGCATATTGTTAATTGGTTTCACTTTTAAAAAATCATTCTTTATTTAGCGATTATACTAAAACTCTTGATTTAAAATATAACATATGCTTTGTGAACATATTTTATTACGTTTTAAAACGATTAAAGTAACTGTGAACATATTTTATTACGTTTTAAAAGGATTAAAATAATAATATCTTAAGAAAATTGTGTATCTGTTGCAAAGTGCCCCATTAATGGGCCATACTGAGCTTTATAAATATGAAATTTGATCGACAATTTTTCATACAGACTTCCGGTACCAAATTTGGTAGATAAATGTATAAATAGCTTTGATATGAAACGTACGTGCTGCCAGACGGACACACGAACAATCTATATATTATGCTGTGAACTTTTTAAAAAGAAAGCATATAATTTAATAATAATTTGTACTGCAGACATGGATGAAAAATCTTGTTATTTTCTACCGCGCGTCACAGGTGAGCTGGGCTGCGCATTGTATACTGAGCCAGAGAGTGCAGAAATCTCCATTAACGATTCAGTAGTCTGTGACACCAGGTGTCGGTCGCTGGTTCAGGTAGCTGATGCAAATAAAATGACGCTTCGTATGCAGCCATTTCTACTTTCACGTCAAAGAAAAATCTTACTCCAAACAGCGCACAACAGAGATCTGCCTAAATGAGACAAGCTATACATGATAAAGATGACGTAACCCTTCCGCCCAGAACATGCCATAAACATGAGATGTATTCCAGTCCCGAAGTTGACCTGGCTTTTGCAACAAGCAGGTCGTCGGGTTGCGTCCAGTGCTACCGTTTTCCTGCTGTGTCGAAACCTTGAACAATTGCGTGCCCTGTCGTAAGGACACGCATTCTTATGCGTATTCATCTCTTGCTGCAGAACTTAAATTTTAGTTCATTTTTGTCCATCATCAGGGCGAATTGCCCCGATTATGGAGGCAGCAAGGACTTCTACCAGATTACTCGGCGATACAAACCAGAAGGCAGCCATATTTGGTCTCACAGCTGTGAAAACGTCAAAGCTTACGTAATTTTAGATATTCTTATCGTAATAGTTTCAAGGTTTTGAATTGCGTGATGTTTTATTTAAACTATTTTATGCGTAACAGAGACGCGTAGTATCGTCGTCATCAGTATATTGTAAACATGGGAGATATCGTACTTTTGAGTGCATCGATCTACTTTCTTGCTTTATTGTCGGAGGTCCAGTATTCGATTGTCTGTTTGATTGTATTCCGACTATACGACTGAGATTTCTCATGGATTACCTTGGTCCATTTAGACAGGTATTGATATCTATTAAAGATGTTATCAGTAATTCAGACAGAGCGTTGAATGATAAGATTATTAATGAATAATTAATTTGAAATTATATAAAACGGAGTCATCATGGCTTAATTTGAGACAGTAATCCGCGTTCCCCCTAAAGGGACGGAGGAAGACCACGGCAAACCATAGACAGGATAGTCGATCTTCTGGCAGATATTAGAGCGCAGGTCCTCCAGACTATTAAGTAGGTGTACTAACCACTGGCTACGTAAATGTTCTTGATGGATGAGAGAGAAGGGTGTTGAGCTAAAATATATTTTACGGAACACCGTAGTGTGTATTATTATTACAGTATGTGTGTGTTCGTGCGTGCGTGAATAGACCTACAGAGTTTATGCGTTAATGTGTTTATGGTATAGTTTATTATGATTTTCAACCTTATTATTTTATTTTATTATGCATTAGAGTTCATAGAAAAATATAACACATTAGCAAAGTGTTATGCAGTTGTAATAAATTGCCAATGTTTCAGACAAATACGATTCGAAATTATACTCGTAAATGGATATTATATAACGTTGTGTATAAAAATATAAATTTGTGAAAAATATTAAGGCAGCAAAATTTAAACAAGAGCTGAACAAGTTGTATGAAAAGGTATTCTGTGGCGGAACACATTTTGAGGAAATGATACAAACTGAAGTCTTCTTATTCTTATAAGCAGAAGGATAGGAAATGTGGACTCCATGTTAGATTTGTAAATATATTCACACAGAAAGATACATTAATAATTCACAATCTAGATCTAGGCAACACGGAGTTTTCCTCCGGGGGCTTCCCCGGTTTCTCCGTGGCATCCAAATAATTACTCCATTCACACACAGAAGAAGGCAATGGCAAACCACTTCTGGATCAACTGCCAAGAACGTATATGAACAGGTCCCAGTCCGAGAAAAGGATGGAAGGATCCTGTTCATATGGACCTGTCGTCAGACAGAACACTAAATAATAATAATCTACAGGCAACATGAACCTCATAACATTATGAAATGTTAACGTGTTATTTTATTTAAATTTGCTTTGCTTTGCAGGGTATAACAGATTGCTTCCCAATTAGAAAACAGATAGACTGATTGACAGGGAATAAATAAAGAATCTTAGAACGTCAGCCATGCTAACCTTCGGGGACGGTGGAGTGCATTAAAGCTCCTCTTACTTAAGTTGTAATTAAGTATTTTACATATGTGAGCCTCGAACTGAATTAAACTAAATGAAACTCACATACACAGTACTAAAGGAATAATTCGTACAATTTTCCTTCATTACCACATTTTGTCGTAATCTGTAAAACATGCAAACCACCAAATGTTTCTTGGGCCCTTATGTAAAATGGAGCTTAAATAGAACTAAACTAACCAAAATAAAATTGACTCGACAAAATTTAATGCGGGAATATGTCTTATCATGCAGAGTTTCGTCGAAATCTGCCCTGATATTATCGGACAGAATGACATACATGCTTAAACTAATGGGTTGATAACTGCATTAAATTTCGCTTAAACAGTTATTCGATTAAACGTGACAAAACATGAATAATTAACCGCTTAAGCTATAAAATTTCCTGGACGTTATATACCATAAAATTCACGTGGGCTTAATGTGCGGGCCCATCTATACCTTAACATATAAATAGGCACTATCCATAAGTTGGTAAGGGTAAAATTTCTGAATCTAAAATATGTGAATTTTATATTTCATTTGAGGCATTTGCCGACCTCAGTGGCCACGCGGTCTGAGGCATGGACCTCGTGCGCTGGGACCGTGAGTTTGGGTCCCACTCAAAGCGTGGATGTCTGTCCGAGTCTTTCTGTGTTTGTATAAGTAGAGGCCTTGCGTCGGGCTGATCACTCATCCAAGGAGCCCTACCATTGTCCAAATAGATCAAAAAACGAATACATAAAAACCTCGACACCTACGAATAAAAGAAGATGAGAGAAACAAGGAAAGAAAAATTTCAGGCATTTAATGACATCGTTCTGATTATGCAATGAGTTCAATTTTATTTTTTCCACGACTGTACGTTATTACTGAAAAAATTAATGGAGTGCCGTGACAAATTTGGTATTTTAACACTCTGTAATTAGTTAAATGAGTATGTTTTTTTTCCCTCTGCAACAGAAAACGTGTAGCTACTGCTCTCAGAGAAAGAAATATAAGCTGCTGTTAATAATACTCAAACAAAGATATATATCAACACATTCGCCAATTACTTTTGCCTCACTGTGAGCTAGTGGGTTGGTATACAATAATTACCTCTGAAATTGTATCATTGTGTCAGTACTGTACAAGACTGAATTACGAATAAATACGGATAAAATCGGTAATCCACAACACCTGAGCCTGTCAAGAAATTAAATGCCATTGTGTGTTTTTCATAACGCTTACTAATATTGGTGGTAAATACAGCTTTCTTACAAAGTCTAAAATTGATCATATTGGTTCTTTGTATTTCACGTGTACTTAACTTTGATATTTTGACAACACGTTCTTCAAGTGCCTGAGCACTGAGGGTCCCAACTTTTCGTTGGCTTTGATCTATAGACATTCGGTAGGACTCCTTGGACGAGGGATCGGCCCGTCGCAAGGCCTGTACCTGTACACAGGACAGCACAACACAGAAAAACGCAGACAAACATCCATGGCTTGAGTGGGATTCGAACCCACGGTCCCAGCGACCAAGCGGCACAAGGCCCACGTAAGCGAGGCTGAAACCTAGGACATGGATAACTGGAAATGTGCGCGTTTAATTACTTAGCAAATAAAAGTATTCTACAACTGTTATAATTCGGAAATAGTCTTCTAAAGAGAAGTTACCTATCTGATCCGATATTCTTCTCAGGCTATTGTAATATCATCTGGTTATTTAAGAGCCAAGACAAAAGTATAAACATATTCATCTTTTATTCAGCTACATATGTAAGCATAAATGAAGCCTTCTGTAATATATTGGTTGTTCTGTATATTATCGATTGAAGTTCAAGATTGTGAGGAAGGATTAAACAGGAGGTAGCCATGTTCTATTTGAATGTCTTAACTAACCTATCATTTGTCTCAGAACTCACACGAAGAACCTCATTCGAGATAGCTTGTTAGCCCTTCTGAGATATGAACCGGGTACCTCTTACACAGGCGCTCTTGGGCTGTGGACCGAGTCTGCTGGGTTACATCGTGCCTTCATTGTGACGAACATGTACAACCGTTACACGGTCTGTGAAGGGAGGTGGTCTTGTGTAACAAGTTTAACGGCATAAACTATACAGTGCTACTTCATGTAATTAGGTTTGGTGATTAATTTGTGGATTAACAAGACAGGCTAACGCTCGTTCCACGGTTCAACCACACAAAAAAATAAAAAAGTATAAAAAAGCAAGCGACGTTGTATGAAGAGAGTGTGGGGAAAAATCCCGTGGATTATTCATTACTAATTATCATGAGAGTGCAGAATATAATACCGTAATAATGCAAACTTATGATAATTTATACAGGGTTCTTTATTGCGTGTTGTAGAACTGTGCTTATATGTACACATACTAGGTGCTTAACCGGGTTCTCACTTTCGTTAGCTTCTGTAACACGCCGCTGATGATACGTGTTAGCACAGTGGTTAGTGCTCTGTTCATTTTCTCGTATGAGCTAAGCGTCCTTTTGCGCGTAGCTTTTGAAACGAATTCACACGGGGCACGTATTGAAACACGTCGATATTTCCCTACGATTCCACCTTCAGAACTCGATAATTGTCCATTGAACTTAGTACTGAATGTCTGTGTTTTAAAAATTGTGGATCGAATATCATTTTATCGATGTTGATCTTGTGAGATGTAACTCCGTGTGGACTCGTACGCATTTTTTTTATAGTGTTCTGTCTGACGACAGGTCCAAATGAACAGGATCCTTCCATCCTTTTCTCGGACTGGGACCTGTTCATATACGTTCTTGGCAGATGATCCAAGAAGTGGTTTGCCATTGCCTTCTTCTGTGTGTGAATGGAGTAATTGTTGGGATGCCACGGAGAAACCGGGGAAGCCCCCGGAGGAAAACTCCGTGTTGCCTAGACCACGGCCTTGCCCAACACAAGTTACGCATACTGGACACAAAATATCTTCGACCCAAAGTTGCGTCACAGTAAGAGGGGAGGTAAAATAGGAAGATCAAGGGGGGGATAAGTCACATTACTGCATTGTTTCTTCTCCTACTTTCCCGTTTCTAGGCTGGCTGGCCATAGACGTGTGTTTCAAATGGTCATCGAAGCTCCTACGTATTTTGCTACGATGACATACCAACATTTCGGAAGAATTTTCTGCCTCCATATTCAAAAATTTTAATTTTGTCCGTCTTTCTAACTTAATGTACATGGATATTACACTGAGCTTCACTTAGATTGTGGTCGTTTGGTTTTTCGAGCCTTGTGCACTCCTGGTTCTATACCAACTTTTTTAAGATAACGTTGGAAATTGAGGCGGCATGTTCCTCCGAAACGTTTGTTCAGCCTATACAAGCAGAAAACCACAGGGTAACAACCGAGAAAACAAAGTCTAAAGTCATACTACCTCGCAAACCTGACATTTTTTACGGAGTTTAAGAAATTTCTTATAAAGGATTTATCGCGGACATCGGCCTACGTAAGTTATAAAAGCCTATACATAAAAAGAAAGTTTCTGCTTTTATGTAAATCGAAATTCCATCACCGGGTTCACAACAGCCCGCCACTGTACTCTATCCTGAGCCAGCTGAACCCAATTCACACGCAATTTCCATTTAATTTCCAGTTTTAAATAATCCTTTCTGGCGGTCTGTCCCTTTCGGGTTTCCAGACAAAAATTTTAATTCTGAAACATTTAATTAATACTGTGAACTAAGAATCGAGGCAAACATAAAACAATAAAGAACTTAACATGTAAGGAATATTTTGAGGTTCACACTTCAGACAATTGCTGTCTGTAGGTCATAGGAATTTTGAGGTAGAATAAAATCCGTACTCTGATAACTGCTTGATGAGAGTCACTGAAAAAATAATATTAAAATGTAGCCTACATTTTGAAGGTAATTACCTCTCTCTCAGTCTCTCTCTCCCAGTTCCAAATGTTTACCATAGCATTTCATTTTAAGTTACTCCCATCTTATATTTTCTCTTCAAAGTACAGGATTATGCCTCGAAATAATGCAAAACAGTGGATAAAATTGTTTAAAATCCTTAACTGTCATCGTGTTCATAGAAGACAGGATCAACACAGTTTTAACAACGACTTCTGGAATGTGTTCGTATTTAAATTGAATTTTACTCCTCGTTTCTGTCAGTTATTTACATCGTAATTTGTAGCGAATTTTAAATTTGTGAGTTATTTCAAACGTAGATGTGTTTCTATATATTTATAGGTAATTCTGTTCGAAGCCTTGGAGTATAAGAGCTGCTACTTATTAGAAAATGTTATTTCTTCGTTTATTTTTTTATTTATACGCTGTTAAATTCTTGGTTGAAGTTGGTTTCATTTGACTTATTCAAGTAGTCTTCTAAAATTCTCTATCGAACTTTAAGATGTCCATGGTAGTTCATTTCGGAAAGAAAATATTATCCCGAATATAAACAAAATAATTTAAAACATTATTTTAACGTTAGTCTTAATTGTAGGTTTTTTTTAAATAATTTGTTATTTCAACTGAACCAAATCTAAAAACATGCTCATATTAAACATTTTCTTACTTGATATGAGAAATATCTCCATTTACCCACCTTCTACCTTCATGGGGCTAGTTGCTTGTACAAGAAGTTTCAATTTACCGAGGTTACTTGCTATTTTTTTATAACTAAAGTCTCCCTCTAAAGGAACAACAGTGAATAGACGGGTTTTAGAACTCCATAGGGACACATTGTACTTTGCGTAAGACAATTTCCATAGCTTACAACTCTGACCTCATCTCCCTTGCCTCTTGCCTCTCTCAGTTTGCCTCGAAACCGTTCCTCTTTTAAAAAAATTCTAATTAACATTCTAAAGTAAATAGCATTGTATTGTTCTGTATTTGTACGTGGCGTAGGCAACAATAATTACACCATAACTCGATCTCCTTGAAGACCAGCATTGTCCATTCTGACTAAATCCAGAGCGAAGTGAGGAGAGGGGTAGAACGCGGGGTTGACCAAAAACATAAATAACTTAATCGTAGCGAGCTGAAATACTACTGTAATGTGGCGGCAGAGGGCGCGGAGAAAGGGGAGTTAGTTAAATTAAGTTTCGGTTTAAACTTAAAGTTGGTATAGTGCATAAAACTATTGTGTGTGTGTGTGTTCCCCCGCGGCATGACGGACATTCCACTCGCTACTGTGCTGCTTTCTGGAGAGAACTGGAACTAAAGTGGTCAGTTATATAACTGTCTGACCATTGTTTGAGGTTACCTCATTCTGTTGCTGGTTGCTTTAATAATGGGAGTTGTAATGTCTGAATAATAGATCAGTCTTGAAATCATTTATTGTGTTATTATTGGATGATGATTTGTGTAATTAACGACAAGAAAACGTATTTAATGTACCCTAAAATATGTCCGTAATTTTACTATTATGAAGGAGAACATTTTCGGAAATAATATGATAAATGATAATCGATATTTATCAGAAATATCGAGTTCAAAGTGGGTATTTAAATTCGATGAAAATTGTTGATAAATTCATGTTTTATGTAGATCTGATTGTGTCATAAATATCTGTACCCCGTTCACCAAATAAATTACAAATTGCCAGTCTGTAACTAACGTTCACAGTAGTAATATTTGTAGAGAATTTTTTTTTTCGAGAGTTTATTGTAATGTTAAAGCAGACAGAGCGTGAAACACGCTACTCCACCCTCCCCCTTACGATACCGTTAATTAAAAGTGCGTACGTTCAACCATAAGTCTTCATGGCGTGTTGCGTAATTAAGTATAATAATTCACCTATACCTATGTTAATAGGCTCTATGTATTTCTGGAAAGAATATACCGTGGTCAATGTTCCTGCTTTGATATTAAACTTGCAAAGAATCAGGTATGCCAGAAGGAATTCAAGTGCTGTGTTTGTTTAGCTTTTTCTACACTCACTTAACATTTACACGTAAGTGACTTGTTATATCTGACCCTTGACATATTATGGTGTTGGTGGCACTGTACACGGCAGCTCAACATGAAGTGTCTTTCGTCAATATCATCAATCTTTTCCATATTCGTTTATTTTCTTTGTAAAGCTAGACGTATTTAGGAAGAGCTTCTAATAATACAGGGTGTTCGAGAAAGAGCTCGTACATTTTAAACATTTTTTTTGAGAAAATAAACAGAGTTAGGAGAGCACAGTTTTCACCACATGAAACAGCAACTCAGAAAGTATCCTCCCCACCTTTCTCCATTTCACTACACGTCGACCTGAGCTCTCTTTACCATCCAGTATTCAAATGTAGAATGTGAAGGTGTCCACACGATTCAACTGCATCAAGTCACAGTCCGGTGATGAACATTCGGGTTCCTTAAAAGGCTCTTAATTTATTAGCCATATTAACTACTATCAGCTTATGAAGAAGGAATTAGTATCCTATTCCATCCAATTCTGAATATAAAGTTCCTCTGATATGATTCATCTTCTACATTTGGTACAACGTCTTTAAATACGAACGTGTTGTGTGTGATGCTCTGCACAAAACTTGAAGTCGCGGGGTTAAATATGGAATTTTACACAATGCGCGTGTGTAGTACCGAGAGACAAAGAGAGATAGCGCTCTGTGTTGGTAATGCCACGCATTCCGATGGCCGTACGCGTTCACCCCGCCCAATCGGTCTTTCTTCAATTAAAGTTCCATTTCGCATGAACTTGAACAGTTGGTTGGATGAAGAGGCATGGCGGGACTGCATCACAATGCGTGATACTGCTGGGTAATTCTATATTTCTGGCGCAGTGTGCGGTGTGTGACGCAAATTCCACACGTGTAATTTACGTCTTTTGTCATCAGCGGAGGGGAGGACTGGGTTCAACAGTCGGACGCATTATTCTTAAATAAGTCCACGTACGAAATTAATGGGTTTAGAGACCTCAGAACAAATAAATTATTTTAAATGTTTACTACATTACTCCTTCAAGCGCAAAGTTCATCTAAATAATTTCTGAAATTCAGTTTTTGTTTCTAAACACAAGGAGTCTTGATTAAAATCATCAGTTGGATATCTTTAGAGAATTAATCACTGTATATTCTGATAATTATACTATCCCCCTCAAACAAATCTTATATTAAAGTCCAGAGTTGCTAAATTTGAAGTAGGAATTACGTATTGTTAACGCTGTGATATTTAAATGATTTTGACTTTGCTAATTTCTAATAAGATATTTAGCGGATTTAATGTATATTAAGAAAATTGAAATATGTGGGACTAATTCTGCACCGAATTAAATTTTAATATATTACTGAAACACTCAGGGAGCTTTACCTACACTTCAGAGAGTATCTTCAAGTTGTTGTGCTTCAGAATATGGAAAGATTTCCTTTTTTTATCTGCCTGAGAATTTATCAGCATTCTGATAACATGATTGAACATTTACAAGTACGACAATACAGTACCTATTATAAACGTAATAAATTATTTGTAAGAATTTAATACTATTAATATATAGTGCTTAATTCTGATATCTGAAAATATTTAGATCAAATTTCATACATGGAATTAACAAAAAAAGTTTTTTATTAAAGTTTATTTGAATCGGTTTATTAGAACCTCCAGTTTATATGAAACTCTTGTGGAGCTTTATGTAATTTCTCGAAATATTTTTATTTCATTAAAGACGCTGTCAGTGGCAAAGACTCTATGTCGCCGAATGAAACAATGATTTGTTTCATTGGAAATAATATGGAAGGAATTTGTTGTGATCCAGTTTGAAGTACTATCCAAAAATGTGCTTGGAGAGATTAATAAAACCACTAAAAATTTGTATATTTTGATGGTCTTTGTACTGTGATATGAACGCGGGAACTCCTGAATACGAAGCAGAAATTGGTTTAATGTACGATAAAGAAATGAATTCTGTAACTTTCTGTATTGTTTAGCCTATTTTAAACTGTATCAGTTGAACTGTGTATCCAGTGAATGGAAATCAGGATCAAGTATGTAATAGCAGGAAAAGTTATTTTGAAAAATTCTTCCTTTTGGCCTCCGACTGTTCAATTTCCATAATTCGGTGTGTAACTTCGGATTTCTGGGATAAATCACGTCTCTTTGATAACAAAAATGTAATTTCATTATTTCTGTCCTACGTTTTCGATCAACTATATTTGTAAGCGCAGAATACATTCGTAATATTTGTCTCGTTAAGCACGATACATAAAAATAATGAATTGTTTCGTATTTCAAGAAATTTCTAGGTGAATTAAGTGTCGCTCTGTTACTGTTTAGTAATCGAGCACTAATAGAATAAATTAGTTGTGATGTTCTTTGTTATTAAGCGTAGTAGACATCAAGGTAGTGGCGGTGACGTAACGCAGACTTAACGGAAATAGTCAATCATGTCAACTTCGGGATTCCCCGCAGCTAATTTATAAAATAAACGTAATGAAGAGGAATTATGATGTGTTTTCATCTGTCACTATTACAGCCAAATATGAACGCGCACGATTTATTTCCTTGTGTTCAGTATTATTTCAAACTTTGATAATGTAATGCCGAACCATGTAATGGTGAAGTGAACACCTTGTAAGACTTTTCTTCAATGAATTTCAAACGCCCTAAATCCGAGTTCATGGTCTCTTGCTCCTTTTAATTCTTTGTTCTCTCCTTGTCTAGGAGTTTTACCCAATTCGTAATGAAGATTACTTCTAGCTGCCTCCTCGTCACCTGCGTCTCTCATTACTTCTTTGTTCCTTTCGTTTTCCTTCTCTTTCTTTTATGATCATTTCCTAAATCTTCCTTTTTCTATGTTTCTATTCTCCATTTAACACTTCCCTTCTTTAGTTTCTCTCCCTACCTCTCTTTCTTGCGTTCACTACGATATTTAAAAAAATGTCCGTTTTAGTTCACCATATCTGTTCGGAGACCGGCTATCCTGACTGAGAATTTTCGTGATTTTCGTCAGTCACATCAGGCAAATTCCGGAATCGTGTTTTAAAGAAGGAGACGACATTTTCCTTGCACATCCTTTCCAATTCATTATTCGCTATCATCCTCTGAATTACTGAAAAACGTCGTTAAATAAACTGTAAATGAATAAATTTAATACGCTAAATAAATTTTTAAGTAGTTAGATGCTAGTATTTTTTTTTCCTTAATGTGTCAAATTGATTGAGATACCATTCTGCTTTTAAAGAAGTAATCTTTTCGCGTATTCTTGGACGTTTCAGAGGCAGCATTTAACATTAAATCTCTCCCCGTTTAATGGGACATTCTAAGCAACTGATTGCCTGTTTTTGTAGGAAACCTCACGGACCTACGTTTGGTAACACGAACTATGGCATTCAAGACAGAATTTATTGATTTTGAATATGTTTCAGGTGTCATTTATTTTCATTGGTGTTCTGCATTATCATCTGAGCAGAAATCGGTTAATAGTTTCGTGGGTTTTTATACTGACGCAAACAGCGAAAGGTGAAGTTTGCAGGAAGACCCACGGAATAGTCACTTCCCATGTCGTTAAATCATTCCCTCGAGCAAAGAAATCTTCATCTTTCAATGCCAATCTGTTGCCAAGAATAGTTCGTCCGAGATCACATGTGCACGGATTATCCAAGAAGATACGCGGAAGAAATAAGGTGAGAAATTTGTTATGGATTTCAAACGCATGAATTAACAACGCTTTCTGATATGTGACTAGTTAAACACACTTTTGTTGAGAGTGTTTTTTGCATATACGCGGGTTTTATTTAATATCTTATACACGGCCAGATCTTAAAACCTGATATATTTTAAATCGTAACGTCAATTTTGGCACAATTTTAACATCATAATAGAGTCAAAACGTTGGGGCTTGTAGCATTGGGAAATGAGAAATGCGCACAAGATTTTAGTCTGAAAACCTGAAGGGAAGTTATACAACTCAGACCAGTTTTATGTAGAACAGACTTTAGGAATAAATCTATAATGAGTTGCTGTTGAATGGTACACAAGGACGTCCACAGGGAAGACCCACATACAGCAAAGTGACTTACCTACGGGACATACCGAGAACGTGATGTCATCATTGGAACACTCCTTAGCGTTCGCATAATTGATACGAAATATACGTCGCGTGGCAATGTTACGTACGAAGCTATTCACAGAGCCTCACATGCAATGTTTTCCGCTATTTAATTATAATGGAAGTGTTAATGATTGAATTATTGTTAATATTTGATGACGAGTGGAGTGGCCCTCCTAAGGTTGCGTGGTTATTGTCGCGGAAAAGGATTGTCGTGTTGCTGTCCCAAAAATCTGTTCGTTTCAAATCCTAAAACTGGCAGATCAAATATATAGCATATATCGTTAATACAGTGTCGTTAAATAAACACAAATTAGTGTTGTTCCATTTATCTATATTTTGAGCCTTGTTCTGTGTGGGTATGAAAATGTTTTCACTGCTAAGTGAAGAACAGAGGAGGCTGGACCAAATGATTAGAAAGTAAAGGAACGGGGACACGTTCATAATGAGGAGCTCTGCAACGCTGCGAGTTACGAGTTGTCTTCATTCGTCTTATCTTTGCCGTTCATGTCGCAACGTTTTAGAATTTTCCTGTGACCTTGAAACATGTAATTTGTCAGCGAATACATTGATGTTACCACAATAAAAGATCATGTTTCATGAAGATTTCTGTCTTCTGGGTTTTTGCGCTGTGTAGTCTGGTAGAAGTTTACCGACGTTTCAGAGGTCATACTGCCTCCGTCATCAGAGCATGAAGATTTCTGTCTTCTGGGTTTTTGCGCTGTGTAGTCTGGTAGAAGTTTACCGACGTTTCAGAGGTCATACTGCCTCCGTCATCAGAGCATGAAGATTTCTGTCTTCTGGGTTTTTGCGCTGTGTAGTCTGGTAGAAGTTTACCGACGTTTCAGAGGTCATACTGCCTCCGTCATCAGAGCATGAAGATTTCTGTCTTCTGGGTTTTTGCGCTGTGTAGTCTGGTAGAAGTTTACCGACGTTTCAGAGGTCATACTGCCTCCGTCATCAGAGCATGAAGATTTCTGTCTTCTGGGTTTTTGCGCTGTGTAGTCTGGTAGAAGTTTACCGACGTTTCAGAGGTCATACTGCCTCCGTCATCAGAGCATGAAGATTTCTGTCTTCTGGGTTTTTGCGCTGTGTAGTCTGGTAGAAGTTTACCGACGTTTCAGAGGTCATACTGCCTCCGTCATCAGAGCATGAAGATTTCTGTCTTCTGGGTTTTTGCGCTGTGTAGTCTGGTAGAAGTTTACCGACGTTTCAGAGGTCATACTGCCTCCGTCATCAGAGCATGAAGATTTCTGTCTTCTGGGTTTTTGCGCTGTGTAGTCTGGTAGAAGTTTACCGACGTTTCAGAGGTCATACTGCCTCCGTCATCAGGGCGATGATGGCTGCTATCCGGGTTTGTTGCGCCGTGTAGTTAGAGGTTCTTGCTGCTTCCATCATCAGGGCGTATTTAATGTTCTTGCACCCAATACGTAGTTTATGTCAGGTGATATTTCAAAGTGGCTGTGTTCGATTTTCAAACCCGACTGGCAGCTCCTACTAACAGCAGTCTGTTACAAGTTGCCTGTTTATTTTTGTTATTTGTGAGCTGCTTATGTTACATAAACTTCACTTCTGATGATAAGTTACTTTCAGTCGCTGGATGAACTGGTGAGCACATGGTCACATTCAGTTCTGAACCAAATAAGAATTATTTCTAAATTAGAATCGAACAGAAGGTTGCGTCACTGATTACCACTTACGATCATGTGTTTGGGACGGACTACGTATTTTCAAGGTCTTTTGCCCCACACCTTGCGAGCGAATGCTACATTCATTATTTAAAACAAACTACGGTTCCCTCGACCTTGAAGTCCTATATTTGGTTCTTCATAATCTCGCCAGTCAATATTAACTCCATGGAGCAATTTTTCTTTTTAGAAACTAATAGTCTCTCACTTGGTACAGAAATTTCTCGCCTATGGGAGCCAGATGTTGATTAAGTGTACACTACAGCCCACCAATGGGCAAAATCTTGAACGATTTTAATTCATTATATACCTCGTTTCCTTAGGTATCTCTCTTAATCCACGATGAGATATTTCAAGTGGTATCTTCCAAATTAAAATTTTGTACGTATTTCCCGTCTTTTATATGTCTTCCCGTCAGTCTTTAATTATATATGCAGTCGTATTAATGTTTGAGGATAATATATTACAAATTATGAAGACGTTCATTATGCGATAATTTATATTATTTTGTAAGTGTCCTTTCTCTTCAGTCAATTACCTTATTCCTTCAGGTCTAAATGCCTCATTAAATATGAAACGTAAAATTATTATTTAATTTGTACTTTAACCTTACAGTTTTTTTTTCGCAGACGAGAGGACAGAATATTCTGAAGTTCATGGAACAAATTAGAATTAGAATTTAATTTGCTCTTAATTTTTCTGTGAATGTAATTTTAGTTTGTTGTTCTGGTTTTACGTGTTTGTACTTCATCATACCTTCGAATAACTTATCTTATATAATTATTTTATAATTTTGTCTCTAATTTTGCTGAAAAGGTATGAACAAACACGCCTATATTATTTTCTCTGTTTTCTTCCCTCATAAACCAATCTTACTTGCGTCTAATAAAAGTAGTCTATATTTGTTTTTAATTTATATTATTTATCAGTGCAGCGTCCTTAAACAAGATGACACAAGTCGGACTTCGTCACATGATATCACATACGCTAATATTCTTTTCCTGTTTTAGATATTCAGAATTGTGCGTTGTCCTCATACATAAATTAATTTCTCTAAGGACCTTTTGCCCACTTCAATATGTAGTTTGATATTTCCTGCAGGGCTAAGGAAGGAAATTTATTGTCTTTAAAACTGAGTCAAATGAACGTCTGAGCTCTTAGAGGCGACACTTGTGAAATAAATTGACCTATTTTCCGTCACGCCCACCTCCTTACGTATCACATTGCAACAACAGCCTTTTCACCAAACCATGCAAAATTAAGCTATTTGATCTCATGTTTTGATATGAAGCTTCTTAGGCGTTGTACTGTTCTCATCACAATACGTTACTTGTTTGAATCATTAGCGTGTATCTGTCGATATTTTTTCTTATTGAACGGCTTGTGAAGAAAACATTGAGCTATGAATAATGTATTGAACAACTTATTTAAGTTTCTTTATGATTATTAATAAAAATAACATAAAATAATTTGTCAACCTTTTCTTATGGCCCTATGATAGCGCTGAGCTAGGCGAGTTATGAGAGGTGGATGAAACTGGCACAGGATCTTGTCCAGTGGCGGACGTTTTATAATTTATATAGAATCTATGGCTTCTATTGACACTACTTTAGTGTTTGCCAAGTTTCCTGAGATTTGACATGTTTTTTCGAGATTTAAGGTTTCCTCAGGTGTCAAAATGTGTATCGAGACATTTTCGTTTGTAATTCCACGTGGTGTTATAGGCGGTTACAAGAGTTTTAAAGAAATACATCGCCTTTAACTTCCTTAACGTATACCCTAAAGATGAAGGCCGTACGTTCTTTAGAACTACTAATAACCATACAGAAGCCTAAACGATATTAGAGCCCACAAAGCCACAATACACATTGCGTTTTGTTTCATTTTTCTTTGATTATTTTACGATGACTGAAAGGATTATCTTTCGCCAAGACTTGAGGTCTTGAACGAATTACTTTAGTGTTCGGACGATCAGAAGAAGCTTGTTAACGTTACTTATCTTAAGCAGCTAAATTCGGCTATTTTTGCAGAATGTAAGGAAACATTCACGCTGATGATGATGAATTCATCGTCCTGATGACGGAAACAGTATGACCCCTGAAACGTTGGTAAACATATACCATACTACACAGCGCAACGACCCAAAAGATAGAAATCTTCATAATAATAGTAGTCTATAACGTATTTATAATTTCAAACATTAGAAGTATTCCGAAGTAGAACTATTCAAAATGACGACAATTTATGTATTATCCCGAATGAATAAACTATAAGGTAAATTGAAGTTTATAAAATTATTGCATTACCAAAATACATTAGTCGTCAACTATTTGTAGACAGTGTATTTTATGAGATCAGCGCGAATATCATATTTTATTATAAAAGACAATTTCGAAATCTGTGTGTTATAACACGTAGAATCGCTGAAACATCCAATGACAGACCGTTTTTACAGTGTATTTTACAACAGAATGTTTGAAGCAGTGTGGTGATAAAGAAAGATAAACTTAAATATACAAGTCACAAATAAAGTTTCTTAAAAATTTCGCGATGCTGAATGAATTCATTATTATCGGAATAAGGGAGTCTTAATGTTTAGTTAAAATACATTGTTAACTCCTATAAGATCTGCAAATACAAAATTGATAATTACCTTTAATAAACACCGACGCACAATGACGAACGAAATAAATAATCTCAAAAGTATTGAAACATCAAAATAAACTAAAACAAATTGAATTCAATGCTTCAGTCTCTGATGGTCTTTTTCAAAATCAAACGTTACTTAATCATAGCAAATGGTGATGGCTGCCGTTTCGTTCCAGAAAATCTCCCCAGAAATTTGTTTGATCATTCCTGTAAACGCTTTAGCCACGCGTCACTGCGTCCCATTGCAGAGATGAACTCAAGCGAAAACCACAATGTTTACTAACACGGCTCGCGTCCTTATTCAATTGCATTTATAAATAAATCTCTTGTTTTCAATAAAAATTTGTGTTTCAAAAACACATTTCGTTATGAGCGATATCGTTTCTAATACGCTGTGGTTCTCAATTTGCGAATATGGCGGGAATATATCCAAGGAATTTGCCAATATAAATAAATAATAACTCTTTATTGGTCGGATATTTTTAAGCAAGTTAAAGAACTTATACTGACGGCGTTGTTGATTTTTTAATGTTATTTATTCTAATCTGTTTCAAATGTAAATACATGTTTCGCATTTACACTATTTCCATGTAACAAAGTTTATTTCGAGTAACTGAAAACCGCTGAGCCAGTGAACAAATTCCATCACCGCGTTCATAAAACTGTACTATTAAACCATATCCTGAGAAACTTGAAACCGATTCAGAATTTTACACCAAATTTCAAGATAAACTTTAATATTATCCTTCCATCTAAATCTAGGTCTACCAAACAGTGTGCTCTATTCAAGTTTTCCCACCAAGGCTTTGTATGTGTTTGTTACCTCTGTCATGAGCCCCGTCCATCTTATCCTTCTTAATTTCAACATCCTATCAATAAGAAGATGGATTTCTTCTGGATTGTAGCGCCGTGTAGTCTGGTAGAATTTTTCCGATGTTTCAGTGGTATTTGCCGTCTCTATCATGTGGTCTTGATGATTGAGTCTACGAGACTACACGGCGCTACATCAAGAACACAAGACATTTCCAAATTAGTGTCTCATGAAACCTCAGATCTTACAAATAATGAATCTATGCTTTTCCTTAACATACGACCTAAGAGTCCACACCTGTACGATATAATATCCAATATAATAATTCTGTATTAAAATAATAATTTTAGTTTTGTTATAGAATTTATATTTTGTGAACCACCGTGTGTTTAACTAATGCAAATGTCCTTTGACGGTGAAGTATCTGGCATTTAAATAAACACCACGACATGCAGACGTATGGGGGGAGTGACGGTATAACTCCACGCATTCTTAAACTCGGCATTAGATGGAAGAGAGTGGCTAGCTTCGTGCCTACTTTTCGCTCTCATAAGTTCTGTTGTTTACCGCCGTGATTCTACACAGTTATTTTTTTATGAATTAAACGGTTGGCAGGCAATGGAAGTGTTGTGTGTTGATAATTTTAAGAACTGTAAGAAACAGGTTATTTATTGTTGTTCAGAAATTAGAGCAGAGACTGGGAACCTGAGGAAAATTGAGTCACAAGCTTATTTTATATCGTGGTGGTCTCTTTTTTTTGGTCGAAGCCTTTCTTACCGAGAACTAAATATTGGGCCTATATTGGACAAAGACGACTTTATGAATGGTTTTGTCACAATTCGTTAGGGCTTGAAACCTTCCATACCGTGCAGTGTATTGATATATAAAATCATGCTTTCTAACAAAACTGTTTACACTTGAAAATACACTTATCACCAAGAGTTTTTCTTTTTTCAAGTGTAAACAGTCTCGTCTGAATGCATGATTTTATATATTGTTAGGACTGTTTTAGTGGACAGCATTACAGTGTTCTCAATAAAAATACTGTCTCAACATGGGATTATCAGCAAGTTTGTCATTTTTGCAATTAAAGTTCGAATTCAGTGGATTTACTTACGAAATATAAATCATAAATGCACAAAGTATTAAGAAAACTTCTAATATTACTACCACCATTACTCCGTGGCACTATAGACCTTTTGTGGGGCTTTGACTTCCTTAGGTTTATGTACAATTAATATACCGCCACGGTGGTCTAGCGGTTAGAACGCTGGCCTTGTAATCCTGGGGGTCTCGGGTTCGATTCCCGGCGGTGCCCGAATTTATAACTTGTGTTGGGCAAGGCCGTGGTCTAGGCAACACGGAGTTTTCCTCCGTGGCATCCCAACAATTACTCCATTCACACACAGAAGAAGGCAATGGCAAACCACTTCTGGATCATCTGCCAAGAACGTATATGAACAGGTCCCAGTCCGAGAAAAGGATGGAAGGATCCTGTTCATATGGACCTGTCGTCAGACAGAACACTAATAATGAAAAAATGTACAATTAGTTTTTGGTTTTCTTTGGAATAGGGCTGTAAACCCCATGCCCAACCCCCAACCTGGATAACCAGGCCTCCAAATTTCTATCCCCCGGGATCGCCGCTTCCTATACCCAGTAATGGGAGCACCTGAGAGTTATAATAAAACGTAGTCTTAAATATTCGTCTATAATTTTAAATTAAGATCAGATAAAACCCCGGCCAATACGGACTTGGTCAGCGGAAAGATGCATCCATTAAAATGCTGTGTATGTGAACATGCCTGTAAATGAGTTTAATTTACCTCGGCAGATTAATGAATTCAAGTCAGCCGGATGAAGTTCTCAGGGCACAGGTGTGAACATGCCTGTAAATGAGTTTAATTTACGTTGGCAGATTAATGAATTCTAGTCAGCCGGATGAAGTTCTCAGGCCACAGGTGTGAAATCACGGATTCTCCCCCCCCCTCCCCCGCACAGACGTACTTTTGAACTAATTTCCGAGAAATTTGTCTTACCGCGTCTGACTTTGAGAATTTCCAGTTCAAACACAAACGACAATACATATTTTGTGTGCTTAACGAGTATTGTGTTCAAGAAACAGGATGTGAGTCTTGAATCCTGTATCATTTTAATGGAGATTTTCTTATTATTATTATTATTATTATTATTATTATGGTGATTTGAGTCTTTACAGACGAGAGTCGGTCTACCGTATCATGAAAGTATAGGATAAAATAAGCAGTGAAGGAAACAAATCACCACTGGTGACATTTAAACTGATTCATTTTTAAGTTAATTATGCTCAGATTATTCTTTTTTCATAAATTGAGAATTGGGGAATTGTGCCGAATTTTTTGGTTTATTCATAAATAAATAAATTATTAAATGCGTGGTTTTACTTTGCAGATAACGCAATTTTTTTAGAGCGTTATATTATATTTACGTGGTTGTGTATTTTACCGCAGATAGAAACAATTACAATTTTGAAAACAGATAATTTTTCGTTTAAGGTTTGTGTTAAATAATTAGGCCGGTATTACTTTATTTTCTTCTATGAAGCCTTTAGTGTGCGATAGGCCAAGTTGTGATGGAAAAGATTTGCTGATTTTATTTCAGTCTTTCAACCTCTCTATTTTACCTTTATGTATGTGTGTGGGTTAACGTTTAATCTCTGACAGTAAGGGATGAGTATATTGAAGGATATTACTAAAATTGATCTCAGACAAATATGGTGTGAGCTAGTGGATGAGATTTTTCTCACTTGACACGAGGACATCAGTGGTGGGATATTCTGAATAAGATAACTTTCGGATTCTGTAGAAGACGGGAAATTTATTGACTGTTGGTATGACTGTCACCTTCTCAAGCAAGGCTCTGCTCCGTGGAGTTACTCAGTCCATTCAGTGTTTCCGTCAGAAATTTGGAGGTCGAGATACTACAGACGTTGAAAGAAGAATTCTAAGAGTAGAAATGTTCATTGTGTGTTATCCTTTATAATGACAACTAAAGTTGCTGTATTATGAATATACCTGTTCATACGAACAAGTAATAGGCCCGGTTATATTTTGACATTACTTTCTGTAACCATTTGTGGGGGAGATTTGCCTTTTGTCGGTCCGTCTTTGTACTCTGCAGTTTCCACGTGGTATAAATACAAGAACAAAAGTGTAACTGTAAATGTTAGAAGAACGAAACTTTAGCCAAACCTTTATGAACCTCATCAAAACAACTACGAACTAAGGAATTTGCAAGGAACATTTTACCCAAGCCATTTAGTAGAGTGTCTGAAGGCAACTAAGGAATTTGCAAGGAACATTTTATCCAAGCCATTTAGAAGAGTGTCTGAAGGTTTCAAAGAGACAGTGTTTATAATTACTATGGCCACTACTGTACCTCGTGATATTAGATGCTGAAAGTTGATATGACGGCAACAATTAACTAGAGAGAGACATACGAGGGTTCTAAAGTGATGAGGAGAATTCGCTCTTGGTGTGAAGAGAGAAACAAAGACACACTCTGGCTACATTAGCTAATGCAAGTTAAAGGAAGTGATGTGATGTGGATGACCTTGTTGGTTTCCTGCTGTTCGTGATGTCATTTTAGCGATCATTGAAGTCAGGCTAACATCTGCCCGTTCCTACTAGATTAACCAGCCCTCTGGAAGTCCCGTAATGATAACAACACATTAATACTGAAGACGAAAGTGGCTAGAATTTGTATCGGCTGAGTTGTGTCAGATGGAAGAAACCGAGAAGAACACGAAGATGACATTTTTGTCAATTGTTTTCTTTTTTTTAAAACAAACTGAGCTTGAGAATCGTGTCTCTTTTATTTTTTTTTTTACGTTTATTGGCGTAATTAAAATGGAGTCACAACCGCTGTCTGCTGTGGTAATGATATACAGTTTGAACCTCGGCTGCAATAAGGATTTCCTGTTACATCACAGTAATTGAAACGAAATTGTACATGAAAATTAAAAATTATCTTTTGAGAGAAATATTTCGTATTGTTCTTAAGTTCTGTTTCTACGAATCAGTTTTGAGAGTTTCGGTAAGGTGGCTGAATGTTCGTGTGACAGAAAGTGTTTAACAGCCACTACTGTAAGTCCGTGGAGGATCGTCGGTCTCCAGAAGCTCATATTCTGTCAGCGACTTGGGAAATTCTAAATCTTTCAAGGGACTTGAAGGTTCGTTTGCCGTGTTCAAATTACCAGCCAGTGGACACCGTCATGACCTCCTACCTCTCCCAAGGTCTCCCGAATTGTCTCTTCCCTCCTGGTTTCCCGATTAAAATTTTGTATGCATCTTGTCAGTTTTGGTGTTTCAAGATCCCGATTGGAACCAGTAAATTTCCCGTACTTTTACAGGTGCGTCTTTGGATTTATTGTAATATTCCTGTGGTTCAAATAAATTCTAAGATACATGATTTACCAAACAGGAATAATTAATCGACGAAGAACTTAACAAAATTATAATCCTTGCCAACCATTGCTATGATGGTTGCATTAAGGAGAGTGTGATTGGCGGTGCATACAGCACGTGTAGGATAGAACAGAAATACATAAGTCTACAACATTCCAGAAAGAACCCTTCAGAGGAAGAGAATGTTGGTTTTATATGGCCCTGGACTCCAGGATAATAGTAAAATGTATCACATAAAATACTATATGAATATGTGGATTGGATTCAACTGGCTCAGTAGCGGGTTTTTTTCTCCGTTACACGGTAATCAAATTTTGGGTTCTGTAAGAGGCTGGGAATTTAACAGGAAGCTGAGAACTCTGTAGATTGTCGAGAAGGGTCATGCATTATGGAGTCGCTTACTGACTTGTGGCAACGCTGACTTTTTTCCCGTAAACTACGTCATTAAGATGTGTGGGGAAATGGAGGTAAAGTTACAAGCGGTAATAGATTGAGTCGGAGGAAAGGAAACTTACTGTTCCTGTCGGGAATCGAACTCTGTCACTCTGTGCCCAGTCACTTTACCGACTGAGCTATTCTCTTTGATGTAAATCACTTCGGTGCGTTAGTTATTCTGTGTTAAACGTGGCGAACTTTACGGATAAAGCCTTGTTTTCTCCGACATATAAACATGGCGATCCTCAGAGACGTGTTCTGACGTCACACAACTAATTACTCCATCACGTCGACTGATTCAAGGCTCTTTGCCATGCCTGCGTTTGCTGGTTTCATGAAAGAAATATATTGAGCGAGATTACACACTTAACATATGTAACATTACAGGGAATGGTGTAATAAAATTCAAATATATTTCGCTTCCCTACTTGAACGGTTTAGTGGAACTGTAGCGATAAGACGGAATGTGTACAGAAGAAAATAGCACTAACAGAGATATAGTTACTTTAGTGCTGTGGTTCGTAAATCCTGGTGTTAAGGCAGAGACAGTCGAGTCTCGATTTCGAACCCAAGTTCTTCCTCCTTCTTCTCCTATGATAATAATTAGTAACTGGCTTTTACTTCTATTGATAAGTTATCGCCACTTTCATACATCATGTATTGCTTAACACCCACCTTTAACACAGATTCTAAGTGTCCTCTGAAGTACATATTTCGATTGTGGATTTCGATTATTATCAAGTTTATTATTTTTACCTGAGTCACTGCGCAACCAACTTAAATAATTGGAATTGTGTGTAGTGTTCATCAGAATCTTTAATATATTATATTATATTAATTATTATGTTAATAGATATTTATTAGATAGAATCTAAGCGTTGTAATATTTCAATTATCTGTCGTATGTTGTGTTTTTTATGTGTTAGGACGTGTTTGCTACTGGGTGTTCTAGTGAATCTTATGATGATTAGTTTCTAATCGAAACATACAGTTCAAATACAAACATTGACATGTGTTTAAGCTTCAAAACTTTTGTGAGAAGTGGGACCTAACCTTTTTTTGGTACGTGGAAGTGATGTTGACTGAACACACCAGAATGTGGTACAGCAGAATCATAACTGGCTTTTGTCGTTATGTTATATTACAGATAATATGAATTGTTTTTATTGAAGGACATTATTGATATTAGACATGGTCATTAAACCGTTTCTTTGGAACTTTGGGTCATTATTTGGGAACCTCATTGTCTGACTTGTAGCTTATGTGCGTTGTAAAAACTGGATTCCTACCGCAATCAAAAGTAGATGAAACAGCGATGTGGCCCTACGTCAGCTGACATGGGCTGCCTGATGGAATTTCCCGTTGCGTGTTTTTCCCAAGTCACGGATACTAGGTCTAGTCTTTCATTACGAAACAAATATAACACCATATTTCGAGTTTATTGCAAAAGGATGTCAGTTTGATTACTGATGATTACTATTATAATTTCTTTGGAACTAGTTGTGGGTTAAGACAACTCCAGGGCTACATTATAGCCTATATTAATTTTACGAAATGCAACTTCTAAAGAGTTAATTTGTCCTTGAAAGTAAGTCGTATGAAAATGCCACTAATTAATTATTTGAGCGGGTGTACATTTTTTTTGGTATATATTTTCAGTCTGAATGGTGGAAATACAATTTGTAAATTACGCTTACCAACCTTCTTGGTTGATAAATGAAGATTACTATATTACTATATTAGTACTAAGCTGGTATACATAAATGCGTATAGAATTCTTCTCTGTACATCTCGTGTTAAAATAATTTTCTCTCCGATTTGTTATATTAAAAAAAAAGGCAAATTCGATTGGTTGCTGTGTCAACTTACATACAGTTTATACAATTCCTAGTATCAAAGAAAATCTACCTTGCCAAATCCCATGTAGGGCTGCATTGTAACACATAAGGATTATTCTACGTTGACAATAATTCAGGAAAAATAATGGCATTATTTTCACTGAGAACTCAGACATAGTAGTCGAATACTTTAAACCTGGACGCCGTTTGACACCGTTTCAGATCATTCCATTCCATTACGGTTTTTACAACATCCATATTAATGTTATCTTAATTTTGCCTTAACTTTCAAGGTACTGCAATCAATATTTCGTGTTTCTTATTTAAAAGTCCGATCTTTACGTTCTCTTTAACAGAAATGTATTTATGATAACATTCATAAAATATAATAGTCTGGTTGGCCTTTACTGTTAACTGTGCAGCGTTATAATAATAACGCACCACGTCTAAAATCATTATATATAAAATGAATTAGAAAACCGAAGAAGCTGGAGTTATATTTCGTGTCTGAATGTGATCGGTGAATCGCATTTGAATAAGATTCACATTTAGGTCATAGCAGTAAACTCCAGACAGTTACCAGGTTACTTATGTCTCACATTTACCAGGTATGATCTTTATTTCGAGAAGAAGTGAATATACCGTTATGAAACTGCTTCCTTGTTACATTAATTTTAATTAATTTTATAGGCTATTATGAACGTCCTCATTTCTTTTAAATAAATTTATCTGATTATTTAGACTTTTTATTGTCTTCTTTCCTCGGTATTACATTTGGTGGTCCTCACTCCTAGGGCAGAATCTCATACGTGTTACTTATTGTCGGCAAGAATCTTGTGCTTTGTTTGTTAATTGAGTACAGTGTTACTTTAAGGACAAAGAGGTCATCGGTTCCATTGTCTCGGTTCAAGTGAGAGCAGCGAGTGCTTTGAGGGACGATGCAATGACACAATGAGTGCCTAACTAGGAATGCGGCTGCTTCCTGAAATTATTATCTACGTCTTCTTAAATTTTCATAGAATCAGAAATTAAACTTATAACTGTAATGATTAATTACCCTTTAACTTCGAGTAATAAAAGTTGTGTTCAAAATTTAGTAATTGATTAATTATATTAGCCTTAAATATATCATTTGATTAATTAATTAGCTGTATGACGTATTGTGAATCAATTTTAAATATATTAATCTCGGTGACTTAGTCTACGAGGTAATATAAAATGTCAATAGCATTTTTCTTATAAGTACTTGCCACTTCAGGGTGACTAAAATTGTCTGAAATAAGCAGTATTTCTTGTTATAGGTCAGAGCCCACGTTTTAAATTAGTTGAATTGACCGTTTACTCACTTCTCTGTGTAGACAGAGTATAACCTAGATTTAATATTGCACTTTTATGATTAAGGCGAGCTCACACACATGTAAACTATAGCCTCTTTATTTCCAGGTGATTAAACAAAGAAAAAATAACACTTAATAATAATGTTGTTGAAGCGTCTCTAAATCCACTAATAAGTAACTAGCCGACTAATTACATCAAATATAACCATCTTTACATAGACATACAACAATAACGATGGTTTACACAATATTAAAATACAATTTACGACGTTATTACGGACATAAGACATAACAATTATTTGCACTAACAGAATGGCAGAATATTTGTCATCACATCCTGTCATAATGTTATTTACATAATGGGGTGGTTAATATCCACCTATAATTTTGTCTGTGTAACAGAGATGGACAGTTATCCAGTTGTTAAATATGAATATGTATATTAATGGTCAAAATTTGAAATGTAACAGATACTAAACCACATGACAAGTCGCTGCCCTCCTACAAGATTATTACTACATTACGTACCAGGTAAATAATCAGAGAAATGACATAAAATGTCTATAATTATAAAATTAAAACGTAAAGAATTTGTATAGAAGAAAGAGACAATTTGAATGCTTTGCTTCAGTGACCATCCGCCAGGTGGCTAAGAATATTTTTTAATTAAAAATGCTTGTATATACTTGCATAATAATTACTAGTGGCATTCTTCATGTGTCGTAATCTTTCCTTCCCCTTCTTTATAAAGGCATTTGTACGAAAAATATATGACAGAAATACATAATCAAGAATGGATAATATATTCGCGTGTGAAACAATAATTGTGGGAGAAGGAGAGAGTGAGGCGATATGGTTTACCGAACAGCCAAATAGTTGTGCTGTCTAGCGATGTTTCATGACAATGAAGATTATGATTGCTATCGATAGAAGTTGTAATTAGACAGAAATTTGAGGTCTCATTTAGAACACACTTCTAACTTAGACAGCCTCTATAATAGCGGAACAGAATTGGACTGTTTGTACACAAAGAATAAATATTGTGTTTATAGTAGAGTCATACAGAATATGAGTGGTCTATTTGTGAATTTTGCAGAGAAGCCGATTATAAACATTTTTTTTTCAGATTTAACTTTTATTTATATTGGTATTTTGTATTGGAACTATATTTTTAATGCATAAAAATTGTTTATCCCCAGTAAATATCTTTAAAAAAATCTAAATTTTACGTCACTTTTCAAACGTACTTCTTAGCATATACACGCTGTAAAGCATATTATAACATTTTTAAAATTAAAATTTTTTGCAAACATTTCTTATTTTCTGCAATATACATGCGATAATCCATGACTGACAAATTTTCCACACGTTAGAATTAGCAGCTATCACTTCCTTCCATATCCTTTCTAAATTGTTGTTCATTATTCATCCTATTATCAGACGCCTCATAGTATATGCATCACTTCTGCTGACATAAATTGTGACTATGTTGAATTTTTAAGATTTATTTAATTAAAATGAAAATATTAAAATAATACCTAAGTTTGTAACCGAATCTACCTGTAACGAAATAAGAGCGGCTGATTAATCAGTTCACATCTATTAAGACAGGAAGTGATATTTCGAAAATTCTGTGATATTACGTTTAAGAAAGTATTATCCTGCTTACTTTCCGACTATAAAAGATGTTAATACAGCTTTTACAAACAGTGATTTTTACGAAACATTTTTATTATTTTTTTATGTAAAGGCTAAATTGCATGTATTTGGTCACAAATGATTTTGAACGAAAATGGGTGGAACGTGGAAAGTTAAGGCTAAACTGCATAGCTGATAAATACCTCAGAAGAGCGTGGCAAGGTATAAAAATGTATATCAAATCTAAAAGTTCTTGACGATGGTGAAGAGTCAATTGAATAAAAATTTCCTTGGATATTATCCATCGTCTAGTAAATATAAAACGTAAAACGACGTTTCGGAGATGGGACTCTATCTCCGTCTTCAGGTTCAGCTCTATCTAGTGGGCCCAACTGTGTAGGAACCTGAAGACGGAGATAGAGTCCCATCTCCGAAACGTCGTTTTACGTTTTATATTTACTAGACGATGTATAAAAATATGTGCAAAATTTTGGTGGGGAAACTGTTTGGAAATCGGTTAATTGACAGACCTGGAAAGAAAATTGGGAGATAATATTCAGATGAACTTTAGGGAAACAGGTCTTTGGGATAGGAGGAGAATGGTACAGGCTCAAAATCTTGTCCAATGGCTGGCTTTCGTATCAGCAATATTAAACTTTCATCTCCTGCTTTGAAGGAGTCGGTCCTGCGATGTGCTTATGCTTATGGTGGTCTGTCGTGTTGCAAGCAGATGGAGATGCTGGCTGGAACGAGTAGCTGGTCCCATTTAAGGTCAGCGATTCCAGTTGCTGGGTGACCTCTTGACAGGGTCAAACCACTTGCTTGATATTTCAAACCAGAAAGGTACAAAACGAGGAATAACATTAAATAAAATTTCTTTTAGGATAAATGAATAATTGTGAATGTAAGAAGGTTCTATGTCAAAGATGATGTTCCCAAATAAGGTACCTGTTAGGTTCGTGTATAAATCAGGAAAGTGGAGTCAATAGAGGAGGTAAGGAGTTGATACAGAATTTTGGTAGGGAATCCTTCTGGAAAACGACCACTGGGCAGACCAAGAAGGAGATGGGAAGATAAATCAATATGAATGTTAGGGAGATGATTTGTGAGGATGACAAATGGATGGAGTTGGCTCAGGATCGTGTCCGGTGGCGGGCTTTTGGTATTAGAGCTGAGGGTTCTGCTACCAGGGAGTTAGTTTTGTCATGGCACATGATTTATTGTTTAACTGTTGCATTACAATTACAGCCTTAATTCAAGTTATAAACAAATGTGGTAAGAAATATAATTAAACTTTAAGCAGCAAGTATCAATTGATACCACATGTATCTTTCGTGAACTAAGAAACACAAGAATTCACAAAAAATAGGATTTGAGGTGTTATAAAGTTTACTTCAACAGTCAAACAATTCAGAATACTAATGTTTATTTACTATAAGTGATAGAGGTAATTAAATCAGTATTTAACAACTGGTGCGTCTTTGTATATTTATATATTTTATATTTGCACGTTATAGTTAGAAAAAGACAGTTTGTTATATTTCTTAACCAACATGTGTTATGTTTTGTTCTCATATGTCTGCATTCTTATAGGGCAAGGGTGTACATTTAGATAAGACATTTATGACTGGATATAGTTTCGTACGAACTTTCCGTTAGGGAAAATTTTGTTGTGTGCCGTCATGAAGTAGGGTGTGCCACGGTAAAATAAGCTTCAGAACACTGGTCTAAATAGTACCTTGGAATATAAATATCAAAAAGTTTTTTAAACTAAATACTTGCTGACATAGTAACGTGGCTTCATAATCACATATTTACGGCAATATGTGACTTAGCCTGCTTAGAATCGACTAATTTATGCCAAAATCATTAGATACATCTATTGTCTTATATTTAATTTCAGATCTCCTCCATAATTTCAAAATGATTAAAGTCTATGCGTCTAACTAAGTAGAAATGTTGGCCTGTAACTTTCATCCATTTTTAGAAATAACGTATCAGACAAGAATTTTCAGGAATTTACTGAAATTACTAGATAACCAACTAACTAACTCCATGAAACCGGGTAAACCTTTAGAAACTGATAGTTGCTCAGGTGACTGAAGAATTCCCCACCTCTTACCTGACACGAAGATCATAATAACCCGCTTATATTCCTGTCTCGATATCGTCCAGTCAACACTCTTATACACTACACTTTAAGATTAATTTATAATTTTCTCATCTACAACTAGATCTTGAAAGTATCTCTTTCTTTCAGTTTTTCCGACTGCAATTTTGTCTGCACGTACTACGTGCCCATCCAATCTCACCCTCCATCACATGAATAATACATGAGGAAAAGTACATATATTGATGCTACCCATTATGTAATTTTCTCACTTCCCTTGTTATATTCTCTTTCCTTGGCGTAAATATCCTCAGTTTAAACACTACACTTAGATGCTGTTATTTCATATTAGAGAAACAAGCTTTCAGGCATGGTGGAACTAGTTTATAAAGGTGTAGTTTGTAAACACACGCGTTGTATGCAAATTTTGAATTATTAATAAAAAGTTACGTCACTTATCTCATTTACGAAACTTTAGTTTAAGACTATACAAATAGCCTTCCCTTAAACTGCCTCAAATCAATAGTGACTTGTCATAAGGTGCTTTAGTTATGTCGTAGGGTACTGGACTTATACGCACCTGGTCGTAGGTTCGAATTCTGATAGTCAATTTTTTTCTTTCCTGAATTACGTGGCCCTTTTGCAGGTAGCGTTAGTGTCTATCCCACCTCACAAGTTTGTCCGTCCCCTGTTTTGGTATTACCGATTGTGTGAACTTGAACAATATGATTTTAGGGCAGCACTCGATGGCATAACGTCCATATTAAATTTAACCTAAATCCGTCCAGCGGTATTCGAATCATTCGGACACAAAAACATGTCCAGTCTTCTATGCGTTCATTTCATGCACATCTGGCAAAGTACGCATAAAAATTATGAGTAATTTACAACTAGCAGTTTTTAAGTAACTATCGTCTGCATTTCAAAGTTGTGGAGCAAAACGCAGTTTCATTACTGAACTTTGATAGGCCTGTTCTTTGCTTAAGTCATTGATGAAACTTTAATCTCATCATCACCATCTTTATGATCCGTCCCGATACCATTGTCCTCTTGATCTCCCTTACAGAACAGAAAGATACGTAGGTTTATTTGTCGAGGTCTTGGTCATTATTTTATCTTCTTGAAGGGAATTTATCAAAGATTTTAAATTAGACATGTTCTTCTCATGTTGTTCTATCGACGTATTGTATGCAAATGTTCCGAACTTTCATAACAGACGCACAATTAAGCCTCAGTCATCTCATCTCTGTTCATAAATGTATGAAACTGCTTGCAGCTCAACATTACTAAGAGTGTAGTATTTATCAAATGTGACCATGTTCATGCTTTCATATTTATACCTCATAAAAATAGATAAAATCTAGTCACAGTATCAGTCATAACGAGAAAGTGTATGAAGTATCCCACTTATAAAATTTTCAATCTTCTCACTTATCTCCGCTAAAGGATTAACAAATTGTTACCTGAGATCGCAGCTACAGGGCACATCTCAGTTCACTCCACACACCAACACGACAGTTTTCAGTACATAAATCACGTTTTGGCAGATTTTCTAATGTGTGTAGAAAGTGTTTGTTCTAATGAGGAAGTTAAGGTAATATTCAAATTTATTTTATACTCTCGCAATATTTTATTTTGATTTTGTTTTGTTTGTTGTGCTAACAACAGCGAATAAATATTACAGTTGATCAATTATTAATCCTGAAATCATTCACCATGCGTCTTAAACTCCGCTAAAACAACATTATTAGTCATTCTGTCCCCTGCGGGAATTATTTTACGAAACAAAATCTATAACACGAAAGAACAAATTCCTTGTTGTTTGAGTACAATCGTCTTCAGCCGATTTACACTTAAATAATTTTGAAGCATGAGCCTAAGTAGTACGTAATACACTTTTGTCGTGAAGACGGAAGGGCCATATGACATTCCTGCCCTGCATATGAAATAATACAGCATTCAGACTGCTTCCTGAGAGCAAAAATTGTTGCAATTCAGGTTGTAAATATAAATAGTTGCCATAGTAACATCACTAGCTGTACGTAAGAACGTAACCTGATCTTAAAAAACCTGTCATCAAGATTTATTTTAAGAAGTTTTAAAAATATTACATTTCTGTATTTCCTTTGTTGTCTGCCTATTATTGCGATAAGCCAGATATCTCGTACTTGACGATTTCATCAGTTTCAGCCAGCAAAGAAACAAGTTTTGGGAGTAAAAGCAACTTAAGGTAATATTTCATCTCGTTTCATCACAACAATATTTGGTAAGATGGCAGCACAGTTCAATGTTATTAAAAAAAAGAGACTTGAATTTCAAGTTGACTCTACACGATGCCTTGGGTTCAATATCCGGACAGGTCATTGCCTTTTAACGTAACACCAATTTAGGTTTCAGTCCTGAGATAGTCAAGCATCAGACTAGATATTATCCATCACAACATTAAAAATGTTTCTATAGTAGTTGAAATCCGCGTAAATAATCGAAGAATAAATTTAAAATAGACCTTAAGGGGTGGCCATTAAATCATTCTCATAGCGTCTTTATTTCCTTGTGGGTTATGACAACTTATTAAATGATCACCACAAGAAAATATCCAATCCATCAATCACGCATCGGTAACATTATCCTTCGAGACAACAAACTGTGTTGGATATCATTAGCTATGCTTACATATTATCATTAACCTGTACTCGTGTACTGAATCTTGTTTTAGCTGCGTAAGGAATTATCTGGCATTCAATGTTCCTCCTACACTCGAGACGTGTTACAGAAATGATAAGATGGACTTTTGTTATAGAATCGAAATATTTATAATGGTTATCAATATTGGTTAATGTTTGCAATGAATCAGTTGAGTTACTTAGAGTCTTAATGTCACCTTAGCTTCCAATATGGCTTCAAATCAAAATTTTGTATGTATTTCCTCTTTCACATATTACGCCTTTTTTTAAAAAAATCGTTGTTAAAGCAATGAACGAAGTGTACAAATTATGAGACGACATATTATGTTTTTCATCGCCCTGCAGCATCCTTTTTCGTATTCATCCTCGCTTTGTTCTGTCATCAGAGTAAAAGTCGAATTTTTACACCCATACAAAACAGAACGCTTAATTATAAATTAATCTGTGGTATTTTTAATCGCTTGTTCAAGTGACGACGACTCACTGACAGAAGTAGCAGTCGATTAAGATCGCTATTGTCAGATATTTTGCAAGAAAAAATATTATCTTTCTAAACATGTTATTTTCGAGGAAGATGTTTTTACAAAATATAACACACCCTAATCATTTACTCCAACGCTGACCCACGGAGGTCACCCGCAAGTCCCACACATTCCTTCGCTGGTCGCGACCGATAACTTGAAATCGCTGGCTTAATAAATATCCTATATGTATTTATTATCTTCAGGTTATTAGGTAGGAGAGGGACTGTGTGACTTTCCAACTGTATTCGCTGTAAACTCGTAATACAAGCTTGTTTGCCGTAAGAGGTGATGATGTATTCACATTTGGACATCGGTCCCAACAGGCTTCGATGCTTAGGGTCAATGAAGTGTGTCCACAGCTGACCGTCGCCTTGTGACCCGTGCTCTTGCAGGTGAATGTGTCAAGGCACCGCTACTACAAATATATCGCACGGTTACAGCAAGAGCGGACTAAGGCTTCTCGCGAACCTCGGCCTTATACAAACAAGCTAAAATTGTGGTAATTTTGTTTGATTGGGTTTTACCCTGAAGGCTGAGGGTTATTTTCGAAAACTTTTGGATTTTATACACTGTGGAAACATAATATAAAATTTTATAAGATAAATGTGACGTAGGATTTGATGTTCTTACGGAAGTGATTACGAAAATTGCTGTCTTTTAGGTTGTAGTTCCGTGTAATCTTGTAGAAGTTTAACAACGTTTAGTGAAAAAAAATACTCTCTACGTATTATGAATACATGAAGCTAATTTATTAACGTTACCATGGAAACATATGAACAAAATAAGTTTCTTTGAAAGAAAAATTACGTGGGAAGGGTTAAGGGGTAAAAGTGAGCAGATAATGGACGTAAAACTGATAATTTGAATCGATTTGTTATTTGTAAATGTATTTTAAACCCTTGCTGTCGAAGGACGTCAGTCAAGACGACCGGCTTAAAACCAGGTTTGACCCGGAAGTTTCTGTAAGCTAGGACAGCACATGGAGGACCAGTGTCCATTAGACTGTCTGTATGCGCGAGAGATTTCAGACTTGCTCAGTGATTTCACGCGAATGCTTGACATTTTATTCAGTGATCCTCGTCAACGCGAAACTACATTTCCAAAACTAGCATCGTGGGTGGTTTTACCCCATCGTCTTATCATACTCTTAGAGTAAAACTGCCCAGTAGTTCGTTCAATAAACGACAGATGGTAACAGATAGAGATTGTGTGTGATTTGTGCGGACTGAGAGTTCTCGATAGATGAAATTTTAAGAGAAGGAATCAGAAAGGAAGAAGGAAATCAAAATAATGAAATTAGGAGATATAAAATGCGGATAGTAAGAGACCAGTTAATGAGGCTTAGACGGTAGACGAACACTCCTTTTAAGAAAGCTGAGGACATTCTGAGGCCCTGCAGAACAGTGGATGTTGTCCGTCTCGCTCTGTTGGAGGAGGTGTATTTATGTTGCCACCTGTCGGTCAAGTTTGACATAGAACATCCATCACTTTGGACACTCATCTTAGCTGGCGAGCCTATGGGGTAAGTTTACCTGTTATGGTGTACAGTTCTGCTCAATGTCAGTGGTACCTTTGCCATCACACATGTAAACACACTGATTCATGTGGTGGTGGTCTATGTAACACGTTTAGAAATACTAATGTTATCACATACAAAAATAAATTCTGTTTAAGAGAACAGGGACACTATTTAAGTGAACAATTTCATGAAATCGAATCCTTCTTTAGAAGATTATAGTCGTTCTACTGGTCAGGAAATTCCCCCTTTTATTATAAAACCGAAAAGTTAAGAAACGAAGTAGAATTTGGGGTTATCGAGGAGGTGAGTCTGAAGATGGGATGTCTTCTGGGTTGTAGCTCCGTGTAGTCTGCTACAAGTTTACCTACGTTTCAGAGGTCGGCATCTACGTAGTATGAAGGTATCATCTTCAACTTCTTTTCTTAGTCTTGGCTGTTAATGCTTCCAGTATTCCTTCTTTTTTGCAAGTAATAATTTGTCTAATTCTTTATGTTTCGTAGGTGCAACACGGCGCGTTCTGCTTCCAAAGACAATTCGTGTTCGATTAATTGATCGATCTATCGTTTTTTATCGATGTTATCGAAGATTTATGTGCTGATTCTACAATTCTAGTCCCTCATTTATCACTGCGGAAGACAATTCGTATACCAACCGGTTTTTCTTCTCTTTGTTTTCCTCTTTGTGTCCTTCCGTCTGTAACTGAATAAAACGTGGTACAAATTTTTCTTACGTGATTGTTCAAAAGCAGATTTTTAACTCGCGGCAATAATATATGTCTTTGGCGGATTCTTCCAACTCCAAAGGCTCTTTAAAAAATTGACTTATCAATATAATTAACAGTGAAATTCCATTCCTGTTGAGTCAGAAGATGTTTCCACTCCTGCTTTTCAATTAGGGGATGTCTGACGCGAAACTCGGCCGGGACACAAGTATGCTTTTCTTCAATCACTCTAAATTTAATAGTAATTTGAAACAGATCACGACTGTTCCTTCCAATTCCTCGTTTTTGTAAATAATTCGGCGTTAAATGGTTTCAAAATTGTTTTGTTTCTGTAGATTCTGTACCAGTGTTTCCATAATTTTTCTGACGTGTCAAATTCCTTACAAGTGCCACTTTGTAACCTGTTTCTTTTAAGAATAACTTCACAGCGTACTGAATTTATTGAAAAATTCTGGTTGCCCAAGAAATTTCGAGTATCTTTTCAACTGGAAGGTTAATTGCCTTGTTCACACGAGATCGCCACCGCATCCTATTCTGAGTCACATGACTCAAGTCCAAATCAGAGGACTCCGTCTCCTTAGTAACCATTTTAATAATATATTGGCTCTTCACATAAAGACATTTCTCCCTTAAGGTTTAGTGCACTATATGGGCCACCCGTCACATCTTCCTTGATTAACCTCGAAACAGAAATGAAATTGTTCCATTACCGATCGCATGTAAATACGTAAATGTTGAGCTAACGCTAACCACTGTGGAGCGCCACTGTACAGATTTCTGAGCCATTTTGAATCCAGCCCGACCGTAACACCCTAATTCTTTAACACCATATGTATCCAGAATGGTCGCTTGAATTTAGGTTTCCTGGCCAAAATTTTGTATGCATTTTTGTATCAAATGTGTGCTTCTTCGTCGTTTTGCCTAAATCATCCGGCTGCATCTTTCTGTTTGGCTTTGTAGTGGGTTACTGTGATAGGCACTTCATTTCAAGCGAATTTATTTTCCGCTAAAAGTCTCCCCTTGGTTTTTTTAAATTACATCACAAGAATTCCTTTGGTTCAACCACACCCAACGATGCAAGACGTGGTATGTACTGTCCTCAAACAATATGGCTGCTCAGGCTATTGCTACATTCCCCCCTCACTCTCTTAACACCCACCCTCTTTGCACCCCCCTGTCTGTGCTCTTAATTTTAACCCTTTTTTTACTCGTTCCCTCCATTGCCTTGCCGCACCCTTGTATTACCTCTTTAAGCTCCCCGAGAGCCACCCCATTTCTTCCATTCTCCCACCCTCTACATCTCTTTACTCCATCCTTCCAATAATATGTACTTACAGGCTATAACCAAAAGGCATTACTTTATCCGGATCTGTAATTGTGTTTAAAGTGTTTTGCAGGCTAACCTGGGGAAGAAAGAAAGTATTCTGGGTTTGAGGTAATTATGTGATTAGTGAGAAAAATGTGGAGGATGGACAGACCAGTTACTAGAAAATATTTATTCAGATAAATACGATGGCCTTTATATTCAGATCCACAAGGCCCCAGATATTCAAAGCATATTGTTACAGTTCAAATGGTGATTATTTGTAGGGGTCCATAAAAGGTTTTTGCCAGCATGAGGCATAACAATTGTACATGCAGAGAAAAAGACGAGAGAAGAAGATGAACAAATAGGAAGAAATTGAAGAAAACAGATGTAAAGGACTTAGAGCAGAGAAATGTATAAAGACAGAACTGAGAAAAGAGTAAAGTTGGGAGAAGGGTGACGGAAAACGAGGAATAAATCGTAGAGACTTTGCTTCGTATTCGGGAGCTAACCGGTTTACGTATCTGATGCTTCCTAATCGCTCCTGACAAATTCTGACGTAATGACTTGAACCTTCCTTCCACCGAAAACGTCTTCAGCCGCCGGTATCAAACCACTACCGTTGATAAAGCGTTGTTAAATAAATCAAAAAGCGGGCTAATTATGAACAAATATGACAGTCGGCGAATTACGCACGCATTGAATTCATCGCCCTGATGATGCAGGCGGCAAGGTCCTCTGAAACGTTGGTGGACATCTACCAGACGGCTCAACAACCCAGAAGACAGAAATCTGCATACTCACCGCTGTGAAAACCTCAAATTTTACGATAAATAATTAGTTATGTAGTTAGATAGATGATTGGTTAGTCAGTAGGTAGTTTTACATTCCCCCTGAAGCTCATTTTAAAAATTTCAGTTTTTTATTTAATCACTTTCTCTTCTCAACCTTAAAACACTTTGGTTCATTTTGATATATTCAAAAGTTAAATTTCATTCACGAGACTACAGCTGAAAAATAATTGTAATCGTAGGTTGAGGCATACAAAATGTAGACATTCATACATCATTACATTCAGCAAAACGTGGGAAGCTACCAGCCTATGTTCATAAATCACATCACTTCTTCTCTACATTACCGTTAGGTTGGTAATGTTAATTATATTAATAGAAGTCAAGGCGACAATTTTTCTGCCAACTACACGCGTCTTACAGCGCAAATAGTTTAGCGTGTCCCTACACCTAATGTTTATTACAATAAGATCGGTAAAGCAACACTCGGCAAGTGATCAATTTCAGTTTGTTTGTTCATGCATTTCAGTAATTCAGTTCCTTATATTGTTTTAATCCTGAGTCCTGATTAAAACAGCTATATATTTAGTAAGCCTATGCTATACGTACCAATTAAGATACTTTATGAAAAGGAAGTCAAAATTTCTTTTTCATATAACTTCAAGATTCTAATCTTGAGAAACTGACAGTTGACAATTTGGTTCATATATCCCCCCAATTTTTAAAAAACTTAATTATTTATTTACATTTTCACATTAAACTATCACTTGACTCTGTCTTTAGTTAGTTTAATCCAATCCTTGTACTTGTTTATTTTATGAAATAAACTTCGCATCTATAAACAACAAAATTTAGTACACTTAATATTTATTTTGGTTCCTGTAAAATAAGAAACATGAAGCTGATAAGAGAAAATGTTGGGTACTTGAAACGTAAAAAATTGCTGCTGTGAACAATGAATTAGAATTGCCCATGTTTGATGATTATATTTCCTACATGCTTTTTTCCCCGTCTACAGTCAAAGTCATCCACTTCCTTAATTTAAGTTGGATTTGACGTCTTCGAAGATAGCTATCTTAACTGATGGAGGCAATAAAGACACCTGAAACTTCTACCAGTCCACACGATGCTTCAAACCATAAGACAGCCGTCTTCCTTAATTTAAACCTACAAAGTGATTTCATTACCGCGATCTGTTACTGTCTCAACATTTTTAAATCTTGAAGACAAACTTTTAGGAACGTAAGCACTTTGAAAAGTGTTTATTCCGTCAAAACATGATCTCCGCAAATGCAACCAGTGACGTCAGAGTTTTCTGGGGTCAGAGACCTTTGCGTAGATGGATTTCCTGGCAAGGTAATGACGCCATCACGCAGGATTCCCTCGGGGACTCCCCACTTCCGCACGCAGAGTGTCCGTTGGCCAATTTCAGTGGAAGTTTCGACAAATTACAGCTTTACTATATCAAATTGTATTAAAATACGTCTAATGGGTCCTGGACATGTTAAATGCGGACAGACATAGTGTCTAATGTAGTGGGCGCATTTTGCAATGTTAGATGCATACACGTCTAGAAATAAGTTGAATATGATATACTACACATTTCAAGACCCAGTAAAAGTATTTTAATATCTTACTCTAATAATCGGTTATGTAACAGGTATCCTAACAGTGATGATGGGCTAATATACCTCATAACCATGAAGGTTTGACGTTATTAGAAGTCTTGAGAGAAAAGCAGGGTATATGGAAAAAAGTATAGTATTTTATATTAATTATCGTGTTTTCATAAGAATTAATATATTCCTGAGTATTATGATCAGTTTAAGTTGGCAAATTCTTCTATTTGGTGAACTTATTTTTCTCTTCAACTTTGTTGATATTCCAAGCTGCTATCGTTTTGATAGTCTTGTAGGGATGAACCTCATGGTATACCCTGGTCCTCTCA
>NW_019059724.1:387202-412619 GCF_000696155.1 Zootermopsis nevadensis | reverse complement strand
GTGGTTCCTGAATTGTCGAATGACGTATCAGAGCACCGTCATGAACTTTAAACATTTGGTCCGGACCGCAGTGAGAACCCCAAATGAACTTGGTCCCATTTCCAATGCGGAACGTAAGCTAAGGACTGTGTTTCTAAGCAATCGAGAACAAGTTGCCAGTGACTCAGTAGAAGATGTCACTGGATTTAAATACAGAGGTGTTGAAGCACGGAAATCCTGTCGCGAGTCCTTCGTTCTCAACACAAGTCAGTCAAACTAGCAGTTGTTATAACTGGCTAGTGTTTGCATTAATGTTGTCGAACCTTAAAGTTCCAATACCAGAAAAACGTTAAGTCAACTTATAGTTCAGTCGTATATTCGGTTATCCCGGTCATTCGCTACTTGAACTTTGAGTTCTGGGCTCGTCTCTTTTCCAATCCAGAAGTAGAGCCTAAAATTATGCGGTCCCACCACTATAAGGTGAGGGTCGACATGGAGGTAGGAGAGGTTTTACGTTGTGAATCCTGCACTTCACATCACAACCATTTCTTTGTAACAAACATTTAGAGAATCACCCGGTTCGAATCTCGGACGAGTTAATATATTATTCTTTTTCAAGTTTTCTTTGTTTTCCTGTCTTACCAGGCGGAGACGAGATCTTAAAATAGACACCAACTGTCTCCTTCAGAATCCTTTCCTAATTAAAATGTATGATCAAATACAATTAAATGGGATTTAAAAGTATTCTTAAAAAACTAAAGTTTAGGAATTGTACGCACAACACAATAATTCTGGCCGGCGCAAATGTGCATGCATAGAGTGCGTTACTACTGTCCGGTATGAACTAAGATTGTAATGTCCTTCCGATACCAAATTTCATGAAAATACGTTCAGCAAGTTTACCTTTCTTCCAGGCGGACACAACGATGGACAGACAGATAAAAGTATATACAGACATTTAAAAACTAATAGACACAATTTGAAACGTTTGTTTTCTAATTGGCCTAAAAACTATTTAGACGGAAAAGTAAACCTATCACAGTTTAATGTCTGTAATTGAAAAATATCTATTCACGTATGTAATTCCCCATTCTTAATGTAGAATATATGTAAAGATAAGCATTCGACGTGAACGTCTTGGAATTACATCTCATTTCTGGGTACAGTAATTAATTCTGCGGAGTGGATTATTTTTAAGTGGGCAATATTTGTTCAATTACTCAATAAATGCCCTATCCTTTGTGTAAAATCGAATTTCTGTTATCCAGTGACGGAATATCAACTTTTATTTTTTTTTTTGTTGCTAAACGAAGGGTTGATCCTAACACATCGTCAGGTAACGCGTACCGACATGTGACATTCGTACGTAAAGCAGCAGATGAGATTAGAATCACAATTATTTTTTAAAAATCCTTGAGAGTGAAGAAAATATATGGGTTTGTACCAACTAGTAACAAATTAACAAATATTTTCGCGGGCCGGATTACAAGTTGGCACGGGCCGCCAGTTGTACTACCCTGGCTTAAAGAATTTACCTATTAATTTCTTTATGAACGTAGTGTTTGTTGAGTTATCTTATGGTTTAGATTTTAATTCCTAATGACAATACATGAATTGAGTGTGCGTATAATTTAACTTCTTACTGGAATCTATTGATTTTCTGCGTTTATTTGTCATTATGTGGAAGTTATGTTCAATGAATCTTCATTGTTTACACAGACAAGAACGTTGTATACTTGCAATGCGTAAATATTGTACTCGAAACATTTGAATGTTCTAAGTGTTTGACTTTAACACTCTAACAGAAAAAACGTTGATACTTTTTATGCAAACTATTGATTACAATACGTCGTTTTAAAATATCTTCTGTCCTTCTATCTTAGCACTGAAATCTCTGAATGAAATTATTTTTATACTTGTTATTGCGATGGGATGAGATTGTCTTCGTGGAAATGTTCATACTCACCAACCCCCACGTTGTGTACGAGACAATACGGAGCTGCTAGCCGCCTGAGCTTTGGAACTGCCCACGCCGTACTTGATAAATGTATTGAAAACAACGATCTAGATCCTCGTAAAAGCTGTCGTCACTTTTGTCCTTAGTTTGTGGATGCACGTTCAGGAAAATATAATAGTGTTATCTCTATAACCCCAAACGCTGATGTGATTTACCTTCGGTACGAAAAAGGCTAACCCTAAGTGGTGATCAGCACTTCTCTTTCTATAGAATAGTGTATAATATGGTATAATATTTATAATGTAGTCTGCTAGTTCTGTGTCTCCTTTATATCATCTCCTGTACTCCCACTAAATCCAAATTTCGATCAAATTAAATTAATTATTAACTTAACCGTTAGAAGTATTGACTTCTTTGTTGTTTTGTGCACAACAGAGGTTTCTCCGAGGTCCGTGGCCCTTTCTAGCATTTCGAGACCTTATTTGTTTACTGCGAAGAGGTAATACTATACTCGACCTCAAACTGGAATATCATCCCTTGCCGTTACTAAACATATCGTCTTTATCTGGGACTGCCTTGTAGCTCAGGACTCACCGTGTCGTCAGAACTAACACCTGCAGGCCTGTAATTTACATGGCTCCTTCTTGCGTCAGAATATTTTTTACAAGATACGAGGCTCCTACTGGCACATGTGCTAATCTCCTAACCCATAACGTAGGCAAGATTTTGTATTTCGTGAAATTTCCGTCAATTTTTTTTTTGTCGTTCATGTGATAATACGACTGAATTGTCCTCACGTGACTAAGAGTGGCTTAGTATTTTTAAGGGATGAACACCGTAAGAATCAAGATACGCTGTAAAACGCTATGACTGAACAACTACAAGAGCGCACCCTTTCTTGTAATTTAGAGAAATAAACATTAACGCAGCTATGGAGTAATAAAATAAATCAAGTTGGGGAAAACATTATGGGAGCAGGAGAGGGGTGTGTATCGAGGGGCGGGGGCGGAAAGGAGGGGAGGTTGCTAAGAGAGAGCTTGTTCAAGTAAAAGGGTTCGCATTTTCAGCCACATTATGTCGGATACTAAAAAAAATGAGAATCGCAATGCGATAGTAAGTGGAATTTGTTGACAGTCGATGTAGAAGAAATATGATGAAAGAGGAAAACGAAGAAACAGTATTAAAAGATTAAGAAACTGGAATAAAAGTGAGATGATAATGTTGCGTCATATTGTGTTGAATATATACTTGTTCAATTTTATCAGTCTAATCACAATAAAATATTATTATTAAATATTAAAATATTAAAATATTACAATTAACATTTAAATATTTAAAATATATTAAAATGATGCTCTCTATCGAAATGTTCGATTTTCATTAGAGCATCATCTTTTATACATACATGTTTCGGTTCTAAATGAACCATCTTCAGGTGTATAATCCATATAAACTCAAATGTAATATCCTATATGCAATCCTTCGTCAGATGTCCATCAAATATCAGAAAGTTTTCCTCTTCCAGACCTATTGTATTTTAATATCGTATTCAAGGTCGTTTCGTAATGAATGTCGCGCTTAACATGATCTTGTGTGGGTGAAACGTTTTGCAGTGGTTTTTGTATCGGTCTGTAAATTATGTGATTAGACTGATAAAATTGAACAAGTGGAATAAAAGTGTTGTATTGTATTCTTACGCAAAATTCTCTGATGTAGGCTAAATTTTTGTGTGGTCCTTTGCTCTAGAAATTTTAGCCATCATAATGCGGACAAAATTGTATGTCATTTCTATTTGTCGGTTTGGAGCATAAGACGTGCGTGATTTGAAACAGCATAAATGAACCCAAATAATGTATTTTATGATATTAATAAATTATGATTTTATTGTTTCAAAGACAGTGTGGGATACTTATAAATTTAAATATGTCATATTAATTCAAATACCGTGTTTTTATTAAGTTAACTCGAAATATCGAGAGATAATTTACAACTGTTCTTTACACCTGACGGTGAAAGTGATATAAATGTATATAATAGATACCTGCATATTTTTCAAAATAACACATGTCCGAATTTTTGCCTTGAGTTTGTAATTCTTTTTCACTTCACGTATTTAATGACGTAGAGGCCTTTGCCTGTGCTTATAGAGCTAAATTATATCAGTGAAGCGCGATTTTATAATAAATCAAGCACTAATATATTTAATTTGTTTTATTTTATTATTCGAAAGTAACCCTGTTCAACTTTACAAAAATTAAATTTTAATGTAGACTCGTGATTTGAGATGGCGTCTGTACTGGGTAACATCGTTGTGGGCTCGTGGCTGGTTAAATTATATTTTCAGTTGTCACTAAAATATGACAGGAAAATCTTGTTCACTAAACGCACTCTCTTGTGGATTTGATGATAATATATAATTTCTATTTGTCGTAAGAGTGATGAGTAATTGACATTTTAAATAGTTATCGCTACATCCCTCTCATTGTGCGGATATTTTAACTGGCCACTTCAGGCAGAGTCTTTTAAATTAATTTGGGTCGCAGGTGCTTAAATATCTACATAAGGGACAATACAGTCACGTGACAGACTTCTGTGTAGATACCAGACCAGCTTTGATGACGTTGTTAGCTGCTTCAATTCTCCGTTGTTGCTTTTTAATTCGTAGAATTCCCCCCTGATCTGTTCTGTAGCAGAAATAATTTGATAGTGCGTGACGGACATAAAATGTTTCTTTTCTTTTGCTGTTGTGATTGGAAAAAAGGAGGAAGATTTTATTGCCAACTAATTGCTGGTCTCATGGATCGTATATTTCAAATAGATAGACATTCTTATGGAGCTGGATTTTCAGAAACGTGTTTTCAAGTTCCGTAGAATATTTGAGTTTTGTCTACACAAGAATCGACTGCCTTTTTAAGTCGACATAAAAATGTCCATATTTAATAAATAAGCTCATTTTAAAAACTCGCCTCAGTCCTTTGATCTGTTTCTATACATGTGATACGGTAATTTCAAAAAAAGTTAACTGTTTTTTTTCTTAATCGCCAGGATTTTTAAAGGAGAAACAGAAAAGAAACTTTTATGTTTGAAGATCCCCGTCTTTTGGGGTGTTGCGCCGTGTAGTCTGGTAGAAGTTTACAGGCGTTTAACTCGTTACGTCTCCTGTGTTATCCAGAATCTTCAGCATTTGTGATAAGCTGAAAACCAAGTGAAATAATCCGAGCTGAATTCAGCAGTGTAGAGATTTATATGTGACTCCACTACACTTTAACGCGTAATGTATTTAGATAAGAATCAAATCTTTGCCGATGCACCAATTCCAATTGGAACTAGACTGCACCTTGATACACGTTACACAATTGCACTATTTGTATCGTGAATTGTTCTTTGGGTAATACTTACCTGTTACTGCAACAGGAATTATTGTTACGTTCTATAACAACTTAAAATTTAAATTATTTTATGAGCGGATAAATTCTACTGCATCCTGTAAATCAGTAAAGAAATTGATCCTAATGTCCATGAAACGAAAATAAAATCAATTATAAAGTTGTTATAACTGTATATAGCATTAATTTAAATTTTTTTAATATTTAAATATGTGGAAACGACACTAAGAAGTAAGTAAGAAATATTCAGTTCGAAATGTTGATGAAGCTATATATATAATGCACATCGTCTACTCAGAAAAATAATTAATTACGTAAAAAATTTCTCATGGGTGTTCATGGTTTTTTTTCTTTCCTGTACTTACATGAATAATTCTGGTTATCTTTTATCAACATTCGGTCCTACCGACGGTAGAGACGGTTCTGGTACAGGTTAGATTCCCTCAGTGCTTAAATATGGTTCTGACTGTGCATCAGTAAATAAGGTAAAGCTTTGAATTAGCTTATTGCATTTATTTTATGGAAACACAAAGAAACAGACGGAACATAAATGAACGTTTGTTGTTCTAAAGTTCCCATCATTCCTTTCATTTCTCATCCCAAAAATTAAAAGTCTTATTCAGTGAGAGAAAAACCACTGGCAGATAGACATTTACGGATTAACTGACACGATACTAAACGCGTGTGGTACCGTGAAGGGAAGTTCTTTTCAGCTCCCCAGTTCCACGACGAACAAAATTCCAATGGAATGCGCCGAAGTATTTTATCACAAAACTTCTAAGAGTTTAGCGGAGCTCATACATTCCAGAAGTATCGGTCCACATACACATAATCAGGATTCTCTTTTACGTTATACATTATATCCCCGGAGTCAAAACTTGAAATATTATGAGTTGCAACTTTTCCTCCTCCTCCTCCCGTATCCCTACCCCAGTCTCTCAAACTTAAAACCATTCTATCCAGTGATTTAGGTACGCACTTAAAGAACGAGAGTTCCTGCCTCTCTGACAGCAAGAAGGAAATGGATGGAAGGCTTAAACTTTTCACAGTTCAGATACACTCGAACTAGCTATCGCATCCATACTGGCTTCTAAGGCGAACGAGGGCTAGGTCTGTAAAAATTTTCAAACAGTTTCCATGCTTCGTAGACACCTTATAGAAAACTGCGACTAGTGAACATCGATCCATCGATATTTGGATCTAAGCGAGATGAAATAATAAGATATTAGAGGAAAAATGTATAACATGGCGCCTTGTAACTTGGAATTTGAATCGATAGTGATAAGAAGAGGATATTTAGTGAGGATAAAGAAATAGCACGATGGCAGAAAACCGATAATTAGGAAATTGTTGCAGAGCTAATCATTGAAAGACGTAAATAAAAGGAAATTGTCAAAATTAATATTCGATGTGTAAATTATTAAAATGTGAAACGTTGTTAGCGTGCTGATGTTAGCATCGAATTTTGAACCATTGCGAAAGGCAACAGGACATTTTCATCAAATAAATCTTTACTAAATGGTATATAATATGGAGTTATTTTGTGTTTTTGTGTCTTTAACGTTAACTTCAGCATGCCACTTTTAGGCATGTATTTTTTCGGATATTTTTCATTTTGGAAACCAGTAAACAAGAAAGGATTTTGTTGTGAAAGTTCCACCACTCCTATTTTGTCTTTTCACATATAAGAAAGTAACAGTTCTTGTGTAACACACTTCTATCCTGAGGGACTATGCACGTCTCTTCTAAAAGAAGTCGTTGGGAGGTGTGAGTTGACCCCATGGAAGTAGGCTGGTTACACGCAGGTCACTCAGTGGCGACCCCAAATGGCCTTTACCTTGTCTGCAAAGTGGTCATTGCCGCCACCAATCGTTCCTCTGATGAGCATGTCGTGTGAACGCGTTCGTTTGACACAAAGCTCTCCCACGCGGTGTTGACAGAAGGTCGTGGGTTCAATCAGCTTTGGTTTTTTTTCTCTCATCAGAAATATTATTAACATATTAGTTAGTGATTCAATTTTGATCCCTTGTTTCAAGTAGGTACTGAGTGTAGGATTTGAGGTTTTCACGGCGGGGTCCGAAGGTGGCTGTCTTCGGGGTGGTTCCGCCGCGTAATCTGGTAGAAGTTTTAACAGCGTTTCAGAGGTCCTTGCTACCTCCATTGTCAGGGAGCAACTACCCGGAAGACAGCCATCCTAGGTAATAGGTTTGCTTTACAAGCTATAACTATACGTGCAACAGTGGTATTTGTGCAAAGTTTTAGTGGAGCATCGTCATTTGGAAATGAGCGCTCGATCGAGCGGTATTTATCGATTCAGTGCACAAAGAAACTGGTCACTTTATAGGGTATTAATATCTGTGTACCCGAGACAGACCTTGCCTCTGAGGTACATAGTGCAGAAGCTATTTCCGAAATAAATTTTGTTTTTAATATGTGTTACATGTATTATATAGTTTTATTGTGAGAGATGGCTATATATTTTACGACAGCGTCTTTCGAATGATGTATGAAGATCCTAAAATGGCAGTTTTCTGCAGTTCCCTGATGTCGTGTTCGCCCGGGATATTGACCAAATATTTTCTGAGTGACTTGGAGACAGTTCCAGTTACTCCTATAATTATTGGGATTACTTTTGCTTTCATTTTCCACATTCGCTATAATTGGTACTGTTATTATTATTCTGACATCATTATTATTATTAATGTTATTATTAGTATTATTGAGGATGGAAACCAAGGATCTGGTAGACATATTGGAAAGAGTTAGGCGTACACCATCACGAAAACGATAGTGGGGAAGGGAAATTTTTGTAGTTAAACGAAGTTTGTGTACGTAACCACCTTGTTTGTGATGTTATTCTAGTGGATAATGCGAAATTAAAAATTCCCTCTTCTCATCAGAACCCATCCCCTCTGCATATCCTATTCCAGCCAGTATTACCAACCTCACCTCATTTCAAACCCTGTGACGTAAAAAAATATAAAACGATATTGGCTGCCTTTCTTTCTTTATTACCCCATCCCTTTACCCCCCCCCTCTTCGACGGTGGGTGGTGGGATTGCATAACATTCTGCCATCGGCCCTGTTTCATCGTCATGGCGGTACCAAAATGCTGAAGCCACTCGCCTTGTTCCTCTAACAAACCTCCACATGTTCCTTGAGTAAAAAGTAAAGTAAAGCAGATTATCGGTCATAAAGTAAGCCGTCGCACAGTCAGTGAGGCTGCTACATGGACGTCGTATGACTTCAGAACTTGTTTCATAACAGCCTTTTCAGTGGTGCCAAGTAAAACAGAGCGCAGGGATGATCTCGGAGATTTGACTGGAACTCGGTTAAGAGACAAATGTTGATACAGTTTATAAAGACAAGCTTAAGAATGACGTCATGAGGGCGTATAGGAGCTTGGAGATAAAGTTCCATGCATTTTAAACAATACCGCGTTAATATGGTTCTTGGGATCCCCCTCGGCCCGTTGGATGGGTCTTAGAATTGCGCTTACTGCCGGGAATGTGAACTCTGTTGTATGTTGTGGATGTTTAAAAACAGAATCTCCTTATCTTTGCACTAATATTTTAAAAATGTTTCCCAAATTCCTTCTCTAGTGCTTTAATTTAACACAACTGTTACTGTTAATAATTATATATTAATTAATTATTTACAAATAATTTATATAATTATAGTTAACCACGGTGGTCTAGCTGTTAGAACGCTGGCCTTGTAATCCTGGGGGTCTTGGGTTCGATTCCCGGCGGTGCCCGAATTTATAACTTGTGTTGGGCAAGGCCGTGGTCTAGGCAACATGGAGTTTTCCTCCGTGGCATCCCAACAATTACTCCATTCACACACAGAAGAAGGCAATGGCAAACCACTCCGGCGGGGCCCGAATTTTTAACTTGTGTTGGGCAAGGCCGTGGCCTAGGCAACACGGAGTTTTCCTCATTGGCATCCCAACAATTACTCCATTCACACACAGAAGAAGGCAATGGCAAACCACTTCTGGATCATCTGCCAAGAACGTATATGAACAGGTCCCAGTCCGAGAAAAGGATGGAAGGATCCTGTTCATATGGACCTGTCGTCAGACAGAACACTAAATAAAATAATAATAAATATAATTATATATTATATAACGATATTTTACATTTGTGAGACAATAAAAACAGTGAAAATCTCAAGATGCATTTGTGTTTGCAATAAATTAGCATTAGTGCCGAAGAGGTTGTGTGGAAAATAATTAATAATATCTTCGATTAGATGCAATTTATGTGGGTGGAAACATGCAAACTACTGAGATGTTTTGGCCACATAATAACAAATTACTGTACACCTGCTGCGTTTATAGATGGATGTATAACTACGGTTTTTGATGATAATCCTCGTCTAATGTTGACGAATTTGTGATGTTTCGATCAAACACATCAGTTCCAACTTCCAAGGTGAATCTCCTGTCTCTCCCACTCTTATGTCTCTCTAATAAATTCTTCCTCATTTTACATCGCTGTCTCATTCTGAAAATACTAACCAGAGAGGTGTGTGGTTATTATGATGGGGACGGATTTGAAGTGTGAAAAGTTAGGGTACTATTAAAAGAAGGAAATGATGATGAAATTATTTTTAGAAGAGATGAGAGCGCTTAAAACAGTCGTGCATACATCTCCGAGGCGAGCTGGATGTTAAGGCAGTGTAGAATTGATGGGCATTGACCGGAACAGACAACAATGTGGGGTACATATCCTCTCCTTGCCTGCTTGGGCTGAAAGAGGAACAATTGCTTTATGTAGGACCTCAACAGAAGAGGGTGAGACAGGATAAGGGGTTGAAAGAAGTGAGGGGAAGTTAGGTATTGTTGTGGACATTGTGAATTTGTTAAAATATAACAGTAGAACATCATCGGATGGGTGAACAATTACTATTCTTTTTCTGTTATGTTTTTTAATTCAAAAAAAAAACATTTTTTCTCCCTCTTTTTCACGGGAACTCACTTCTGCATTTACAAACAAACAAAAATAATGACAAAACAGAAATGAGTTGAAGGGATGTGCTTTTGTATGCAAAACAATTGGAAGCCGCTGTCCTTATATGGACGAACTTCCCTGTTAAAAATAGGACTGTTAATTTAAACCTCCTATTCAGTTCTAGCTCCCTAATGAATGCAGACACGTTCTAAATGGACTAAGCTAAAAGATTAGCCAAAACATCGCTCGCCATCATTACATACGTCTCCAGCCTCCTCAGACAAACATCTCAGGGGTATATTCGGTCGCAGCTTTGGTCTGCATTGTCTCGCAGTTTCGTAAAAATATCTGGCATTTTCATTCACATCTCAAGCGAACAGAATTTAATAATAGGAATTGAATGTTTTTTTCAGTAGGTGGCGACACTGTGAGTTGACATGTGGTAGGTCACGTGCCAGTGATATTTGGGATTTAGTTTGTTTTAAGGGTGTATTACGTGTTTTATTGATGATGTTGGTTTATTTATTTCTTGATTATTTACAGTTTAGAGGAGTCTGTATTTATAATTGAGTTCGAGACAGCAGAGGTCTGCTCAGTTTAGGAACGAACGAGAGCACTGTAAAAAACCAAAGTACTCTCAGGAGCGGAGAAGGAAGATGTAATGTACAGAATCAAAGCCGGCATATTCATACCTCGTGGAAAACATTTAGTTAATATGCTGGTGAAAAGTAAAGCTTGCAGTAGAATTGAAAATCTTGATTTTGAACACATTAGGGGACATCACACGAGACTGTTACATAATTTGTAACGAAAATACACTGAACTAATGACCTCCTAAAATAAAAACTGCTCGTCTTAGGAGTGAACGATATATTCTTGGTTTTACTTGAATCAAATCTCATGCCAGTATCAAAACAACAATAATAATTCAATTGTATAAAAATTTACTTGGATATTATCCATCTTCTAGTAAATATAAAACGTAAAACGACGTTTCGGAGATAGGGATTAGCTCTATCTAGTGGGCCCAACTGTGTAGGAACCTGAAGACGGAGATAGAGTCCCATCTCCGAAACATCGTTTTACGTTTTATATTTACTAGACGATGGATAATATCCAAGTAAATTTTTATTCAATTGACTCTTCACCATCGTCAAGAAGTTTTAGATTAAATAATAATTCAGTTGAATTTTTTATCATCATCGTGCTGTATCAACAATTTTATTATCAGAGTACTTTATATGGCGAATACACGTAATTTACAGATCACACCTTAATATAATACCAGATTCCTTATTTATAAATGTCGGAGTTTAATATCACCAAAAATATCTGTGGACATATTCTACTCTTTCATTCATAGTTCACAAATATAGTATTCTGGGTCTTACCTTTCAGTCTGCTGTGTGTATTTAGCATTTCCATTGATCCTGCCCGCCAAAGCGTTCCCCTCTTCTTTTAGAAAGGGCGTACCTGACAAGTGTTGAAGGTTCTAAAAGCTTCGACCTCAGAACAAGGGCAGTATCAACCCCCTCTGAGGCGTCCGGCCTGTGCATGCGAAGTAACTGATACTTTTGCTCGGATTTGACCGCACGTATTGACGTTTTGCTGCATAAAGATCAGAAATACAACTGACCCCTTCTAAACTTGCGTTAGGGAGAGGAGAAATATAAGGGAGAAGACGAGGTTAACTTTTTTATCTCTTTCTGTAGAAAGGGAGAAAGAGCTTTCCTTTGATGTGTTTTTGCCGCACGTGTTTCCCCATCGTTTAGTTCTATCAATAGAGGTCAGAATTCATCCCTTGCATGAATAAAGAACTACGCCTCCGTAAAAATGGGAGAAATATTGTACAGAAAAGTGGGGAAGGAACAGATTTGCTTCTAAACTTCTGAGATTATGTACCCCTCTCCACCCCCCCTAGGCCACTTACATAAAAATTGACATTACCCAGGAAAACATCGGGCTTTAGGGTTGTCACATCCACCTGTTGATGGCTATGTTCAGTTGCGTGGCACGTCCAAGGGCGTATAGAAAAGGGATGGAAAGTAGAAAGGAGGTTGTGAATTTTAGATCATAATTCTTTGGCACAAGTACGAGGTTTAAAACAGTGTCATGTCCTGGGGGACATGAGAAATGCTTACCCAGATTTAGTTGATAAAACTTTTAGAAAAAGTTGTTACTCGGGAGATCTAGGAGTAGGTGGGAGGATTATATTAAATTAAAATGTTAATGAAATTGAGCGTAATTGTGTGAAGGAAGAACTTATCTTACGCTATTAAATTATTATATTTTTAATTGTGATTACATGCATAGTGGCGGAGGAAATGTTTAAATTTGTAGTTTCTCAAAAACACTTTACTGTATCATTTATATAATTCAATCACCTTTTAGAGCATTCAAAAGCTTCGTGAAGGCAAACGTGTTCAAAGAGATCTTCATCATGATCTTGTCACGATGTGAACTTACTGAAGGTATGAAGATTTTGTAGATTTTCTGCAAAGTTTGTCCATAAAATTGTACATTGAAGATTTACAGCCTCCTGGATTGTTGATCGTGTAGTCTGGTATGTTTCAGAGGTGCTTATTGCCACTGTCATCGGTGCCATGTCCGTGAAACGTCAGTAAACTTCTACCTTGCGAACATACCAGAAGCATACCTGAAGTTCAGATGCCAGTAATTATTCATATTTATAGAAACATAAATTCGAAAATTTCAAGGCTGGCTGCAAAACTCATACGTGGTGTTCGGTGGAATCGAAAATGTCACGTGTGTGTGTTGGCTTTATACAAAGTTCTTCCAGATTCTTAGCTTACTCATCACTGGACCTTATCCTGTACCAGACTAATCTAGTTCGCGCTCTCATATCCTATGTCATTAATACCCAATTTGTAATCAGCTACCCTTCTAAGTATTCTAAATGCATAGACCTGTAATGACACAAATGTCATGAATCCTAAAAACAAAGTCTTAATTTGTTGTATATCTGCCTCAAGCGACTGGAACGTGTAGATTGGGCTTAGGCAGTATTGCCTGATTAGGCAGTAGAGACGCTCTCGAGGGTTTACCAATTGTTCAGGTGTCCTTTGAATTATTGCTCTGAGCTTGAGACAGACAATGGATGCATTGGAGAGACAAACGAGATACATTTTGCACTTTCCACAACTTCGGGCCTGTTTCATCTCCGCCCCTTTATTCGTGTCTTTTATTTCATATTCCTTTATTTCTTTTTCCAATGCTGCAGCATACACACGTTCATTTGTACGAAAGGCATGGACCTGCTATTTGTATACACGATTAATGGCTTGATTGTCTAAATAGCTTAAGTTTTTGTCGTTACAGAAAAGACTAACTCTGTGTCTCCACGAGGTGTGAAAAGTCCCAGACGATTCTAGGACGCCAGTGGTCCCCATTTCGCTATTTATTTAACAGCCATTTTAATATTATCCTCGAATCTGAATATGTCTCCGAAATGATCTCTTTACTTTAGTATTTCCGAATAACATTTTAGACGTCATATGCCCCGCCAATCACATTCTCCTTGGTTTTATCACACTAATAACAAGTCTGTTTTGTGTGATATTAAATTTAGCATCTCGTAAACACTGAAAAGCTGATTAGTGCAATTCACATGTGGATATTAGAATATTATTTTCATTTAATCCGTCTTTTGAACGACCACTATGTCAGCGTTCTATGTTTTTTTAAGCCTTTTCTCGTTGGTAGGCTTGTATTGTGTTAGCTGAGACAGTTAAATGATCCATAGTAATCTAACTTTTTATATAATTTTATAAACATAAGTTATGTGGTTAGGTACAACCATTAATTATTTTATGAATTTAAGGGAAAGCCCACTATGATGTACCGTTAGGACATGAAGCGAAGATTGAGGGGTCCTGTCAGTAGTCTATATAAAAGGATAATAATGCTGTTCGCATGAAATGGACAAATGTCGAATGCCAAATGTGAAGAGAAAGTTGTTGTGTTTTGTTATACTTTAATGCGCCTTGTTCTATAAATAACCGAATTTAAAATATTATTAAGGAATTTATGAGCGGTGTACTCGAAGTTTATTGATGTCTTGCAGATATCCTGAAATTTGGTCGACGGTATGGTACGCCTTCTCATGAGTTTATTAGAATGAAGACATGACTCTGTCGATATTACAGCAACCGCGGAAGTGGACTTCAATTAAATTGTACATTAAATTAGATTTTTGTGCATTCTAGTATGCTACTGTCCTCGTTCTTGAATGCAGTTACATTAGTCTAGAAACTGGGGGCACATGACGAGGGGAGGGTCTATGAGCCCTTGCGTGAGCTATACACAAAAGAGTTATTATCATTTGAACACACTTCACTTCGAGACACATTCCAAATTTAAATCAGAAATTTAACTAGGCATAAATCTTAAGTTGCCAAGTCTTTGCTGATTCCATCATCATCGCCAGTCTAGCAGACAACTCGGAGTAACATCTCAGAATAGTCACCTTCGTCTACACGTATGCCCGAATCGAAACACGCCGATGTCTTAAGCAGAGCTACCGTGGCCTTCTCCCTGACTCACAGCTGATGGAGAGCTCGTCTCTGGCCATTGCCTAAGAGTTTGACATCACATCTGTGAAAACCTACTGAGGCCCCACGTCACATGTGTTGTGTGTGAACTTTAAGTTGGGGGCTTGATAGAACATTCGCTCGTTTTCCTACGTGCCACAGAACTTGCAAGTATGCAATTACAGAATAAAAGAAGAAATATTGGTATGTGCATGATACGAAAACAATTACATCTATAATTTACTAGCAGAAATTATAATAATGTAACCGGACGTAAGAATAATCAAAATTATATTTTATTTCAAAGTAGAAATACACACGATTCTTGAGAGGTTTAGACTTCTATTTGTGTACACTTAAAAAACATATGACTACTCATTTCCATGACCCCACAAGAAACAGTCATAGATCCATTTGTATTCATAAATTCTGGAGAATATTAAATATTACAAACTTAACTTTCTCGATTTTTACACATACAAATATGTCTTTATTCATGTTGTAAAATAATGCTAATTGTATCTTGTTTTTAAATTAAAATCAGTTAAGATTAAAAATGTTTCTTAACCTGTTCACGTAATCAAGGAAACAATTTCCCTCCGCTAGGCGGCAACAGCAGTCATCGTGAAAGACAAATGAATGTATTGTTGCGAAAAATTCAGTTGCGCGGATCACGTAATGCTTTCTCGAACATTGTGAAAATGGAAACAGTACAGTCACAGTGTAAGTAAGTGCCTCATATTCTGGCATGTCCAGACCTTTTACCATTCCATCAATCTCTGTTTCAAGTCATTGAACACAATATGATAGCTTGCATTTTGCATTAAGGTTGAGTGGGGAAAACGGTAAAACCAAGAAATCTGAGGTCGAGTGTAACACTTGGTTTATACTGATTAATTTTTGTAACGTCTCGTCTTACCAATTTTATCTGCACTCCTTTCAAAAGGCAATATAAGTGATGACTTCGGTATTTGTGTCAATAATTTCCTGTTTTATCTTCTTATTATATATTGCATAGATAAATGTGGTTTTCCAATCAGACGGAAATTATTTTTTATTTTATTTAAGTAGACTTTTAAAACTTCAAATTCCATCACTTTAAAACTGAAAAATTTACAAGCCTCAACTGGTAGGTCATTATATCTTATGTTTCATATTCATGATGAATTTTTAACCACCTGTTTTGTGAAGTTTACGTCCAGTTAATTGATGGTTTAATTTCTGTAGTTTCCCAAGAAATAAATTTCAACAAACCCCACTTAGTTCGTTTCGCAGACGACACATTTGGATGAACAGACATTGATCACTATAATCATTTGTCCCATTACAGTTACTCGGGGTCTCATTGAAGTCATTGTAAACCGGAAGTGAGAGGACTGGTGGTGTTAACTTTGGAGAGACGTGTACTCCATTATCTGTGCGTGTCACGAGTAAGACTACACACACTCGGAGCGCGACCAAGCCGAGCTATTATCTTCAGCCCCGATCACAAAGTAGTAATTAACAATGCAATATGCTAACAGCTGGGGGGCAGTCAAGATGGCTGACATCTTAGCGTTCGGTGCAAGGCGGTGTAAGGCGAGGAGACATCAGTTTTCGTGACAAACCAAGCGAGATTCCTCATGTCCAGTGTTTTGCCAACCGAACAACTGGGGTACACTGTAAAATTATTACCTTGTAAGAAATCGATTCAGAAATTCATGTGAGAACCTCATTGTTTCAGTAGAGGCAGTAGTTATTGACATCCGGTGAGGACAGAAGCATGCAACAAATTGATTGCTGTTTTCAGTCATATTTCCTAAGATTTGCTGTTTTCAGTCATACTTCCTAAGATTTGCTGTTTTCAGTCATACTTCCTAAGATTTGCTGTTTTCAGTCATACTTCCTAAGATTTGCTGTTTTCAGTCATACTTCCTAAGATTTGCTGTTTTCAGTCATACTTCCTAAGATTTTCTGTTTTCAATCATACTTCCTAAGATTTGCTGTTTTCAGTCATACTTCCTAGGATTTGCTGTTGAGAGTCATACTTCCTAAGATTTGCTGTTTTCAGTCATACTTCCTAAGATTTGCTGTTTTCAGTCATACTTCCTAAGATTTGCTGTTTTCAGTCATACTGTTTTCATGTTTTCAGTCATACTTCCTAAGATTTGCTGTTTTCAGTCATACTTCCTAAGATTTGCTGTTTTCAGTCATACTTCCTAAGATTTGCTGTTTTCAGTCATACTTCCTAAGATTTGCTGTTTTCAGTCATACTTCCTAAGATTTGCTGTTTTCAGTCATACTTCCTAAGATTTGCTGTTTTCAGTCATACTTCCTAAGATTTGCTGTTTTCAGTCATATTTCTTAAGATTTTCTGTTTTAAGTCATACTTCCTAAGATTTGCTGTTGAGGTCATAGTGACCGTGCCGGATTTGAAACCCAAAGTCCTAAGTAGAGAGACTCTTTAGATTGGTTCTAGAGCAGGGGCGTTAAAATTCTGAAACCGGAGATCGCATTTTTATTTTTTATCATACTCGCTGGCTGACGGATTACAAATGAGGATAGTTTTGTCAAAAAGTCGTGGTAATTTATTGAAAATACTACTGACTGTCCGCAAACATTTTCACACATCATTCAATAATATTCTTTAACAGATACAGCGGTTTGTTATTTGTAAGAACAATTCACTAAAAATTGAAAATGAAACTTAGGCATTAGGTACCTTTTTGTTGCACAGGATCCTACGAGTATTAAAAAATGTTTTCGGTTCGCACAAAAGAATTTGGTGGACTGAGAATCCATCCTACGCTTTTCTGTGACCCAGTATTAATCAAGGACTTTATCTGTGGACCTAGAATTCGGTCGTCCAGAGACGCCGTTTCCTGAGGTATAAGGCAGAGTTGTTCAATCTCATGAAGTAAATTATATGATAGTAACCTATCTTAAAACAAGTAATTACTTCCTCCTACATACCTTAGGTTAAATATCAAACGTTACGCTGACAGTCCGTGTACAAAACAATTCTTGATTATAGTTTCAATAGAAAATAGAATCCATTGCAGGTCTCAGCCTTAATTGGTCGACTTCAAATGGATTCCTTCAAGTGATCGAAACTAACACATACGACTGCTAATTTGAATACACATTTCCTGTTTTTGGCTTTTCAACGTAAGGTTGCATGGTGAAGTCAACAACAATTAGTCTCGAACACTTAAAAAATCTCCTGAAGATGATTTTTTAAAGTCGAAACAAGTAGTGGATTCTTAAACACATTGAAATTATAATGAAGAATCATTCTGCAACGCGCAACATGATTCGTCCCTTAAAATTTGTATGTCAAATGTTTATAATCGCAGCGACTCGACTGAAAGTAAATAGATTTTACATAACTTCGTCACTGAGAGAATGATTCATCCCTCCATCGCCAGATGGCTTTCATTCTCCGTATTAGAGATGTTTCGGGATCGAAGCAAGGGCGTGAGGGCATTTATCCTGCTTGTCTGTGATACTCCTTAGCGTCTTCAGAAGCATCCTGGAATAGACTAAGAAACGAACAACAAAAAACTATCTTTCTTTAGGTATTTGTCAGAAATCACTTTGTTTCGCTGCGATGGAATTTTTGTTTTAAGGTTATTTTCTTACCTTTATTTTTGTTCTGAAAGACTGGGCCTCAAACCAACGCTTATTACTGAATTCCTTTATTAATCCACTCGATTGGTTGGTCGGAGAGGTCGACCCTGAAGAGATTTCTGTTTTATTCTAGCAAATTCCACACTCAGTTACACTGACCCTCCTATAACATTGAACGCTGCAACCAAATAATTCATGTTTCTGTTTTTAACGTTTTGACCTTTGTGAAGTGGAGTCAGTGGGATTCGAAACGACATATCTGTGGCTGGTTCTGGCAGGTGTTGACAAACTATGCTAAGAGTACCCCTGACGGATCGCAATAACAAAATTTTTGCGCCCTGGATAGGGGGAGAAGTGGAATTGTTAAAGCCATGAAACGTTTCCTACTGAAATGTAATAGATTTGACGCGGATTATAGTTCTTACACGTTCGTTACAAGGAATGTATAAAATGAACGCATGAGGGCGGTCGTGATTCCTGAGTTGCTGTTTCGTACATGAGATGGTAAAGTTGCGTCATATTGTGATATAATAAATATATATTATTTAAATCTTGTCCGTCTAATCACAATAAATTCTTATTAAATATTAAAATATTACAATAATTAACATTTAAAATATTAAATGATGTTCTTTATCGAAATATTCGATTTACATTAGACCATCAGACTTTTCTGCGTGAGCCTGCAATTGTAAGGTAACACACTGTATTATAAATTAGAACACAAAAAATAATTATATTAATTCTATTCAAAAGCGACGTTTCGGAGATCGGAATTTGTCTTCTTCCTCTAGGTAAAATGTAGCTACTCACTTTTTGGGCCCAAGAGCGTAGATTTTACCGGAAGACGGAGACAGATTTAAGTGCCCGAAACGTCGTTTTTAATTATGACTATGGATAATTTGTCATTGTAATAATACACCGTCTTCAGAAACCTTAATATTTAATTTTAGTCTCATCGAGGGAGATTAGTGTTTGAAAACACTTTTGCCTCTGCTACGCTCATGTGACGTCTCTGTATAGTAACACAAGCTTTTGTTGTTGTTGTTTAAGGAAGAAGACGAGATGGAAGTGATTTGTCACTGTGCCACAGCTACTGGTGGGAAGCTCTGTCTTGAGCAGTCCTTCCGTGACCCCTAGCGTCGGTTCTCCACCAATCAATCACAAGCAAAGGGGAGCCCTTGTTTCCCAGCTGACTAACTCACGGACAGACCAAGCAAGGTGTGTATCTGCTGCTTAGATTGATAGGAATTTACTCTGAACAGCTCAATCAATGTCTTTAGGTTTGTGGACGGACCCTACTGCCTCCATATCCTGCCCTGGAACAGTCATCACCTCTCTATGGAGTTCGTCCTTTTGTTCGCAATTTCATGGACATGAAGCGTGAGGTGTTTTGTGTCTGGTCCTTCCTTTGTAACTCGGTCACACATCACTCGCCCTACCCTAGGCTGTCCCCTGGTTAGCTTAAATATCTTTATATATATTTTTACATTCCTAAGTCTATGTGTGTCGCAAGAACGATTGAATATTCTGTCATGAAACATACAACACTTTTAAAATATAGTAATGAATCATATATAGAGTTATAGAAAAAATTTTGTTCTGACTACAGGGGATTCTGTCCCACGAGCATGTTTTCCACTGAGCCCACAAATCTCCAGAATATTTCAAACGTACGAAGTGAATTGGACTACTGAATGATTTTAATGGTACAAAATTATTGTTTCAGGATAATAGGCTATGAATAGAATAGGAAAACCAACTGGGGTTAGAACAAAGACGCAGAACAGTAACATATTTTTGATTTTATTTCGGACGGTGAAGAACTTGTTTATAAAAAGCTATGTAATATTATAGATCCATCAGTCAGCTATGTTGGATATAAATGTTAGTTCGTGCCTTACAGATTTTATCTTTTCATAACTACATTTTTGAGAAAACAATGTTAGAGGTAAATTCTATTAAACAGACGTTTCATAGCCCAGTCTTCGGGCATCTAACCAAGGTGATGTCGAACACAAATGACGTACTACAAACTGACTCAGTGTATGTGACGCTGATTAATATCGTACTCAGATGTTCACGTAGTCCACAATACAATAGGTCCTTAGAGTTTTCACATAACTGAATGTGTGAGAACTCATTTGGCCTCGGTCTCAATTCGAGTGCTGGTTGTCGTGTGTTCCGTTCGTTTGAGTGAACAGCGTGGTACAAAATTATGGCAATTTTCAAGTTGCAATAGATGATTCAAAACGGGATTATTGCAATAATAAAACAGCTGCAGAAGAATTTTTAAATAACGTCTCTGTTCAAATTCCCAAGAGCCCTAAAATGACAGCTTCTCGTACGTAGTATTTCTCATGACCTTTTATTATTCACCTCATGACCTCTTCAGTAAACAAAGGTCATTCTTCAATCACATTCATTACCCCCGCAGAGGTAATCAAAAGACTGAGATGTCCGTGGAGTCAGGATCTACAGAAGCATTGTCGCAAATAGGATTAGTGACTTTTACAAAAGGGAAATTTTCCCTTTGCTGTTGTAATTTACTGATCCAAATTTAAGATCTACTTCTATCCATTTGGGTCACAAACCGAAAAACGTGTGGCGGAGAGCTGAGGAAAATATAAAAAAACCCGAGATATTTTTATTTAAGATATTTAAGAGTAATATTACCTGTTTCAAGAATTAAAAGACGTAACTCTTTGCAGATTTTATGATTTTATTGGGTTGTTTATGAATTTGAGCAAAATAATGTTGATGACATTGCTGATTGCCCAAGCCGTGTGTCCGATGTCGCCACTGAAGGTTACTTTTTAACACTGTAGGTGAAGGAGAGGTCTCGAGATATTTAGAGTAGCAACAAATATATTAAATACGTAGTAGCGGCCAGCCGACGAAGGTGAACGTGTCCTCAAACTTTGGGCCTTGGTCTCTGTCCGCAATCTTACACAGGACCACGGACTGTGGCCGATTTCTTTGAAACGACCTAATCTACGTAAACTGTACATGTGATTTGTAACTCGGAATGCCAGGAGGTTCTTTCAAAGTATATTCAAGAGAATGAAAAGAAAATGAAATTTTGAGAAGGTTAGATGGAAGGAATGAACAGGCGATTATACACTAATCTCTGGAAACACCTTTTTCCGCCGCGTAGGAACCGTGTAGAGTGGAGGGTAGAATTTGTTAGTAACTGGACGTCGTAAGGGGAATTTGTTGTGGTATTACTATTTTGAATATGCACGTCAATGCATCAACTGAGGATAAATGTGATGGAACACAGGATAACTTTTATGACAAATTTAATTATGTATCATTTTTATACAGGGATTCTTGGTTTGTCGTTTGGAACCCCTGCGCTATGTTATTGGGGTTCCGGCTTCAAATCTTGACCCAGAGACAGGGTGTCCTCACCGATGTTCATCGTGGGTTTTCTAAGTCCCTCTTGACAGGAATAGTACTTTATCGTACCATGATGCTTCGTTCCGCGAAATTTCAGCTTCGTTATTAAGGCTTTGACCGGGATGTTAAATCTTATGTGGTACCGCCTGATTCGACTTCTAATGTTTAAGTGAAGTGTTTTCTTCGCGGTACGGTCTGGATTCGTAAATATTATGAAGACGAGCTTCGGCTTCAAAGGGTAATTGGGTAACCTATCGTTCCACGCTAAACACACTTAAATATACCATAAATACAATAATTCTCTTTGAAAACTGATTTCCAGTTTTTAGGCAGTATTTTTAGGATCGCCATAAGGAATTACATGTAACAATATGTAACCCTAATTGTACATTAGTTAGAGCCATCAAGCCGATAATTACATGTAAAGTCGCTCGGCTGCAGTGTTCGTTTATGCAATTATGCAAAGACTTTAATTTAAAAAAATTGCATATTTTTTTAGAATGTCTGTTACCAGTAAAGTTTCAGTTAAGTGACACATCTCAGAATATCGCGTGGTTTCTGTGGTGTGATGTTCTGTACAGGATTCATAAATAATTGAATATTGAATAATTAATGTGTTGAAATGTTTCAAGGGAGGAAGACGGTAGAAAACCAAACTTTCGTTACAGAATGAGGAATGTGGGCCAGAAACTGAAATTGCTTTATGTAAAGCTCAGTGACACGCATGTAAATACACACACCTTTAGTAGGTGTTTGGATGTTAAAACACCGCTGCATATTATCGTATTTTACTTGTATTGTCACAAAAAAACATTTGTCGTGATCCCTAACAACAAATTTGTGACAAACATTTGTTTCGATCTCTAGACTAATGTTTTATTTTGCGGGCTGTAGAGTGCAGCAGGATTGCAACATCTGCCTTAGTAATAACTTCGAAGTAATCATTTAAGTGAGTATATTTGTAACTTTAGTTGATGTTCCAGTTGTCTGTGAGGGTGACAGTACCTAAAATTGCCCTTCAGTTGTTATTTATATAAATTTATACGTAACTTTTGCTTATAGTTGTAATTTATATACGTGTTTGTAGCTTATGTTGAAAATATCAAAGAAGTGAAACAAGATATTCATATATTATAACAGCTTGGCGTGTGTGTATCCGACCTCCTATCCGGAAAATTTAGGTTCGAACCTAAGCTGTAGTTACTGGATGGAGTATATGATTTTTATTGTCTCTTTTAAAGTTCTGGGCTAAATTCAAATAGGCCAAGGAGCTTATTTTATTTGTACAATTAACCAAACAGCAAATTTTATGATTTGCAACCTATGAATTTTATACAGTATTATAAAATGAACTACAAAACAAACGAAAATTTATGAATGTGAATCCTCGATATATTTTTGTATCACAATTTAATTGAATGAAATAATCCAAGATCAATTACTAAATCTATGCGCTGGTACTCAGTCGTGATATATCCCAAGCTTACCAATGAGAGGAATGATGGAGCCACATCGTTAAGCCAGCCACGAGATCCTTTTATGCCCCACGTTACGGAATTTAATAACCACTTGCTACAGAGTAGGTAGCTCATAATAATATATACGTAGTCTCCACTCAGAATTCTCGGCTGGTCAATAAATTCCGCGCTTTTACGTAATTCGAAGCCACTCCCAGACTTCTAAACATATTTTTCCAAAATCCACTTTAATATTATCCTCCGAACTTAACCTAGGTATTTACCGTGAACAAAAAATATCGTCTTTGAAGCCTGTACTGAGCCAATCAAATCCAGTACACAGACTCGTACATTAGACCTGTTTCTGTGAGATCCATTTCTTTTTTAAAATCCATCTACATAGGGGTCTCCCGAAAGGTCTCTCCTCTACAAGTGCTCCGAGAAATAGGTTTCTCATTTGTTCCAAGTTCGTACTGTCGATTTCATACTCTTTGATTTAATCGCCCTACTAATTTTAGGCTAAGCGATACTATCGAATTGTGAAGCTCATCATTGTGTGATGTTCTCACATAAAACGAAACTTCATTAAGAAATTAATGAAGATATTAGCAATACCGGGACCGACTTGTTAAGAATGTTCTGATGTAAATAAAACGAACGTGTTTGATCAGTCATCTTACAGGATTTTATATATAATCTATACCTCATGACGATTATATTGGTTGGTATGATAGTCTCTCATGTTAGTGTCCAGATTCCCACTGCCTCCGTTATTTGAAAATAAAACCACTTTTCTTTAAACCTGTAACATCGCTATAACAAAGGAACCTGAAATATTGTCAAATCCTTACGTCCACGTCTCTAGAAAAAAAAATTGTGAGGAAGGTAATTTACGTAAATTTAGTGAATTATGAGCTAGTTCTGGTCCTTTAAGTCACATGTTTTGAATCAATTAAGGTGAAGTTGGTATTGTGCGTCTCGGCATGGAGTTTACCCCAACCTACAAAAGGAAAAATGTATTATTTCATTGTTTGGATCATTGTGTGTAACTGTCTTGCTACATATGATTATGGCTATTTGCTCGTTTTTCTTCATTCTTCTATTCAATTGATGGAAACTGAACAAAAAAATAAATAAGTGACTGACATCCTGATGATATACATGTAACTATGTAACAACGATCCTAAATTGTGAGACAATTGAAGCACAACAACCCCATATCCGCTTCAAGCCTACGTAATTTTCATTTCGTACAAACGTTATCTTTTTTTTTGTGTGTGGATGACTGTTTATTATTCGCATCAGCGACTAGAACCATTGAAATGTTATGGAAGGGGGGGGGGACAGGTGGGGTATTGCTTGCGTCATAAGGCAAAATTGGTGATCTTTATTACGGGTCTGTGGTATTTCTTTTTTGAGGTCTTATACACAACGGTATTCTTTTCCACTTGCATCGTTGCGTATATTAATTCCCTTTGAAAAGAAGGCAGTTTCCTGAAACTTTCCACAGAGATGAGCTGTTTTATCACAGTTCTGACAATACGCTCAGGAGATCTTTTGAGATTTGCTCATCATTCTGTGTCCTGAGTGAACCAAGATCGAAGTCCAGTCAATGAATGTTTGTATTTATTGTAAAGGAGTGTTAATGCAAAAATGTTCTTCGTTGTTCATTCCCACCCGTTATTATCAACGCCAAATAACTTATGTGGTTATAAGACTTAAGTAACTGAACATAAGAGACAATTAGAATAAAATATTGTCGTGTATCATAATCCTGGACGTGAAGGGGGGGTTAAAATTCGGCCAGACACCTGTTACTTTGACCAGGGGTTCTCAGAATATGTGTCCCATATCCCGAATGAAACCAAAGAAAAGAATTATCTTACCCCATGGAAAAGAAACTTGAACAACACAACAAACATTTGTAATTTTAATGGAAGATATTTTATTTTTATTATTTTTAAATGGTGGACGTACGTGAATTAATTTTGAAATGACTCGTGGCACAGAATTGCTCAAACCTCCCGTGTAATTAATGCAGTTAGTATGTAAATGAATGAAAAAAATATTATACCTGTAGAAAGAATCTGTGTTACCCTGTTCTCTTGTAGAGGTCTTCTTA
>NW_019059724.1:363991-382116 GCF_000696155.1 Zootermopsis nevadensis | reverse complement strand
ATACACATTGAAACATGTCGTCGATACAAAAAATGTAACAAGATGCAGTATCTACTGAGAATGTTATAATTTTAAGTAATTTTAAACAACATTATTTTAAGTTTGTGTATAGACGGAAAATAAAATATTGTACCAGTAAATTATATCGCTGATGATTTATGAGTACATTTTTCTGTCAAAATGTGGATAGGTTTACAGATTAGAATGAATTTGAGGTATACAATAAACAAAACAATTCAAGATATAGTATTTTCATAGACTTTCACAAGATATTTAGACACCAAACATGTTTTATTATTTGGTAGTCTAAAGCCTGGATAATTAGACGGACGGATGTTCGCGATTAAACGTTATTTAGATTAAAACACGTTCTTCTACTTTTCTAATAATAGAAATCTACAAAGTGTATGTAACACGTAAATGTTTCGCTCTGTAGATTTGTGTAGGGGTGTTGCAAGTAACGTTCAATGAATTCTTAAGTTACTCACTATATAGGAGTGAATGACTAGGTTCAAGCTCCACTCGCTTCACCTCAGTAAAAGATCCTCAGGACCCAATGGACATGACATGTTTAAAGTCAAGCCATTCCAGCAAGTGATAAGTCGAAATACATTTCCGGTGCGATCCTCTCAATAACAAATTTCAGCTTCTTCTCCTGTGTTTTATAGTCTTTAGGTAAGTGATAGAACGTCATTGTTATAGTTCAAATATCTTGTTTTTTTACGAGTTGTTCCTGTCCAAATTATTTATTTTATTACAGTTTTTTTGTAAAAGTAACGTGTCTTAGAAACGAGTCTGAGGGTTAATGTCACTCGTAAGTAAAGTAAAGTTTGTCCCACTATACGCCATGTAGGCGTTTGGGGGGAGTGGAGGTATAGATCCTCTCTTCCTTGACCTCGGCACTAGATGGGGGTGAGTGGTCAGCATCACGCCCCGGCCGGCTTTACCCCCGGGAAAGGACCCCCGGTCACTCGTACCGTTCGGATTTGTTACAACACGCTTCTGTCGATCATTTATATTGTGATGCAATCTCGTTTATAATTTGTATAAGGGACTTTTCACATAATTTTGTCGCCTCATTGATTGAATTGCTGGTTTATTCACGTTATTATGAACTGTAAGTTAGTTACGTGTGCTTATATAATAGTAATGATATGTAGTAGTCAATTGGATTTGGCTAAGCGTATGAAATTTAAATTTTCATGGTGTTGAAAATTTGTATTATGGTCCTCTGGTTTTGACGTCTTGTAATGTAAAACTATTAAACCTGGCAATGTATAGAATGCCTAAAGTCAGTAGGCAAAATATGAAATTCAGGCATTCTGTGGAATGCCCAGGGCATTTTATAAAATAAAAATTAACAGTTTATTTTATACTTTACCTAGGTATTCTACAGAATACCTAGGAATTTTATAAAATGCCCCAGATTCTTTAAGTAAATTATATAACAAAGAAGTTTCTATAACACGATTTATAAATTCTTATTTTATCTTTTATATTTTCGAAAACTTAATATTAGACAATTTTTTATTCTCAAAAGTTTTATTAGGTTAGGTTAGTATTGTTAAACACATAGTTAATTAACAAGGCAGTTAATTATTTGACCCACATTTCACAAGAATATCCTGATTTTTGAGACGTCACGATATAGAATAGATGGCCACAGCTTTCAAAACTATCTTCATTCTGATAAAATCCATTCAATTAAAAGCAAGCTTGCGGTATGAAAATGTGCCGGTCGTTATGGATAATAGCATTTCAGTATAAAAATGAAAAATTATTCTTTCTGCTTATTATTACAAGTAATTAAATGTTATCATTTAACCCAAGTTGTAATGTTAACGAAAAAAGATGTTATTGCACTTTGTACATCCTTTAGCGGAAATGACTTGTGTATTGGCACGGAAATGGACTGTGATTTTAACTTTGCTGCCTAGAGTATGACCATATTTCTATATCCCAGTGATAGTCAACTTAACAGAGTAATCTTTGGGGCTATTGAAATACCCGTGAAAGCACAATGTCTTCTGCTTCTGGTTTGTGGTTGGGTAATGGACGACCTAAATCCCATCCGAAACAAATGTAAAATTGTCCTTGGGTACGGACGAATGGTCAGCGTCACGCTCCGTCCACTTTATCCACAGAAAGAGCCTCAGTATCTATTGTAATTTAGACTGATAGTAGGATATTTTGCTAGCGGGAATAGAACCCCGGTTGTTCAGCCTGGACACTGTCAAACTAAATATTGAGTTTATGCTGGATCAACGTCTCCAGGTAGAGGCTAAGAAATTTTAAAAATAGATAGCTTACTAGACCTAGATAGAGATGGTAGGATGACGTTAAATTGGTCATAGAAACATGGGGGGTGGAGATTGAGTGTAAATTAATGTGGCCAAAGATCTGGTGGGACGACGGTGTTAATGAATATATTAATTAAATAAAAGCTGGGGATTCTGTTTACATATTTAATATTATTTTTTTTAAAAAAAAGGTCCTGCACCACTGATAAGAACCATCGTTTATAGCGTCGATTCCTACATAATTGACAAACACACTCCATTGCAGAAGGGTCCTTGTGTGACCAGCAGGTCTAAAAAAACTCTAAGTAATTGCAAAAATGTCTAGAAATAACTGTAATTGTTCCAACACGAGTCCGGTCTGGAATATGAACATGTTTGCATGTTTACTTTGGGCGTGTAGAGTACAGCCTGGCTTTTAACCGCAATTTCGTGGCATTGCAATATAATAATTACATGAAACTGGAAGGAATTTTTGTTTCCCTCGAATAAAAACCAAATACAACCGTTCAACAAAACTTTTATTTCTTCTAATGTTACAATCATACTCCTTAGATGAGAACATTAGTCACAGTAAATATATTGTTCTTCTGGTTTATGACGTCGTGCGGACTCGTAAGCAGATAATCCTTCTTCAGCCCTGAAGATGAAGACAGCATGTTTCTCCTAAACATTTGTGTCTACCTGTGATTCATAACCCTGATGACCTCAATTTAACATTAGTTACTGTATTTCAGTAACTGTACCTGGCTTATATTTCAGACTTGCTTATTTATTACGGTTCTTGTGCTAATGACAGGATAGTATTTGATACCCGACCAACATTCACGTCATATGTTAGTATGAAGCTGATAATACATCCCAAGCTACTGTTTTAAATATTATGTTTGGTGTGAAATTTATTGTATTAATATTCACTATTTTTCATTCCGATTTAAGAACATACTGCCACCGGGTAAAAACCCATTTACAGTTAATAATAAATAAATAAATAAATAATTTAACTTTCTCTATGTGAAACAAGATAACCCTGAGCTTCGATTTTGTGAAGACAAACTTAAATCAACGTTTATCAGAACTGTAGTCACGTATATTAGCGGACAGACAGATTGACAGAAGCAATCCGAGACACTAGTTATTCGGTAATAAGTTTCCAAATAATATTCGGTACTCTGAACCCTAAAGATGGACACATCTCTCTGACAGTTAATTACATCTCTGATTAGAAGAAGTCTGACGAAAGTAGGTCAGTGTAATAAATAATTCGATGCATAAATTGCAGAACGTTGCCTTCTAATAAATTTATGTTCTCATGCAGAAAATTATTATAAATTAAATCAGTTTGTTTGAGAAGACGACAGTTAACACTCATCCGAGTTAAATGAAGTTGAGAGTTATAACGCTTCAGAAGATGAGTATTTCTGTGAAACATAATGAATCTTCACCGCCGTTTCTCCTAAAATAAACACAATAAGAACATTAGGGCTAAATGTGCTTCATGACATAAATGAAGCTTAACGTAATAATAATTATATATCCTCATCTCATCTTCCAGAGGAAGGCACCCTTGAGCCCGAATACATTTCGTGAAGAATTTACCCATTAGGAATGGTATGTCACGTATGTAGGCTCGCCACACGGAATCAAGTGATTACATAACACAGAAAGATACTATTTGTGTCTAGCTATCCTCTCCCTTCTTCTACAAAATGGTTCGCATAATTCGTTTCGTAGAATATGTTTATGCGATTAAAAGTCGACGTAAACTTTCACAGTCTCGTGACATTTTTGAATCTTACTCCCAGTGAAATAAATGCCGAGGAGATTATTTGGTTGCAAGCTGCAATAACAGATTCGTAATACTTAACTCGCTCTTTAGCAGATATTAATACTGACCGCCGTGACGCAACATTCCAGAAGGCAGACATCCTGATAATCTCTGCCGTGATAACCTGAAATTTTACCGAAATATATAATTTTATCAGAAAACCCCAAAAAATTTAGCTGGCCCAGAATTGGGTTCAGTGGTGACATTTTTAGAACGCTGTAAAAAATATATCTTTCGGTTTAATTTTCTAGAATTTATACATGAAAACTTTATAAAATGTATAGTAAGTTTTTTTATTCTTAGCTTATCGGTAACGTTATTTTTAATTAATTACTCTGCACATACGTTTTTTGTATAATATTTTCCACCAAATTTAGTTTTACTTTGGAATTCAGAGGCTGGCCAATCTCGTTTCTGAAATATTAGAGTTTTTTTATATATATACTAATCTTCAGAGAATAAGAATGGCCTAATGGCACCATGCAGTTCTTTATCCGTTGACGAAGTTAGCTAATATTTGACAATTGTATATAAAATAATTTACTTGGTATTAAATGTGCTTGACTCTTTAAAACCTAGCGATAAGAATCTACTACCTGTTGTGTCATTCAGTATCTCTGTATTTTACCTACAGAGTATATTTATGAATTTCGTATGATTCTTAGACTAAACAGCGATTATTTTTCCAAACAGTATTAACCATTTGAGCTATGTAATGGAGAGGCGTTTGGATTTCTTTGCTGTGATAGCTGAAATATTTAGCTCCGGAGTAAAAACATAGTTTTATTTAAATAAATTTCGAGCTTCAAAGGAATGAATTATAATATATCGTTCGATCTTCGTGTGTTCTGTCTTTCGCCATCTTGCCCTGTCGCAGATAATCAACAGTAGAAAAAAATGAGTTCATCACGATAAGATTTCCCTCACGCTGTCCTTTTACTGTGATGAATGTGTTTGTGTGTGTGAGTGCGTGCGACAATTAATGCTCCGTGTCCCATCATGCATTGCTATTGTTACTGCCTGCCATGGTCAGATTGCCATGACTTTATAATGATTCCTGGTACGTACAGGCATCTTGTCAGCTATCGCTCGCCTTAAACGTGGGATAAGAGTGAACCATGGGCGAGTTACTCAATAAACACTAGGTTTTAAAACAGCTGTTGCAGCAGACACATGCTAAGTAATTAAGGCTGTATCCAAAAGAAACAAATGGTGCAATGGTGTGCTCCAATACACACATTTTCCAGATGCACCATTTTCTTCTCTCGAAGAGTTTTTAGTGTTTCCCCTTTGTTTGTTTCTTGTTTATTTAAAACAGCTTTCAGTGACTGACACGTCGAATGATGTGATGATTAATGAATTGGAAAGAATGTGGAATTAAGCGGTCAGGGCATAATTTTCGGTTCTTCCCCGGACGCCAACAGAAAACCTTTGCCAAGATGGACGGTCTCCGGGATAAGATTTCAGCCCGGAACATCTCGAATAAGAAGAAATTTTTGCTAATAACGTGACGTCGATGTTAGTTTGTCGTAGGTATTCAATACTACACACTACATTGCGTAACATCTGGGTACCTAGTCTTATATATTTATTTTATTTTATTTGTTTGTTCAGCTCAATACTTTATAGGACTTTGAGAAAGCAAACATTCGTAAAGGACTGTATTATTAACAGCATCTAGGTTTCATCGCGGACCATGTTTTGCCATCCCATAAAGTAAAATATTATAGTACTTCTGTGTAGTCCGAAAACACCAGATCATTGGCGATATTCAGGACACCTTTTTAATCTACTCGTCTGACGGCTGACGTATTCTGTCTCAGCACGGATTAGGTCTACGTAAAATGAATGAAAATGTTTCGTCTCTCGCGTCACTTGGAACGTTTCAATAATACGAGTTCTAAATTAAAATTTGTTTGATGAATTTACACGATTTTCAAACCTATGCCTAATTAGAATTTAATTCTGGAGTAAAATATTCATTATCAAACACAAATGTGGGATACAATACGAAATATTATGGAAGTTCATACCCATTTAGAAGGAGGTTAGAAAACGCATGGAATTATTGTACGATTTGAACCGATAAAATGGGTTATTGCTTTCGGAAAATTAAGTCACGAAAGATTCCATTGAGATTTAAAAAAATAATAGCTCTACTAACATTTATGTATGCATCTGAAACCTAGAAACTGATAAATAAATATATGAATGGACTGGAAACCCAAGAAATTACATTTCTCAGGCCACTCGTAGGTGCGTCAAGATGGGACCGATGACACGATGAAGTAATTAAGGAACAACTAGACTAGACCATGTTGTAATGAAGGATACTGAGAAATGAAGATTACAATGCAAAAACCAGTCAGATGCAAAATTTTTGAATATCGAATTTTATTACAAGCGTGGAAAAAGAGGAATTGGAAGACCTGAGAAAAGATTGTCACGATTAATTTTGAGTATTGAAATAAGTCCAAGTGGCAATTTTATTTTGCAAAGTAAAAAGAAGATTACTTTTTTTAAATCGAGAGAGGAAATTCGTTCGAAAGTCAATGACGGGGTGAGAAATTGGTACAAGTCGAAAGCCAAATATAAATCCGAATTCTAAGATAAATTCTGTTTAGATACCTACTATTTGTCTGATTTAATGTTTAGCTTATCATGAACTACCAAGAACGGATGTTACAACCTAATCTCCTCTCCAGTGGTTATCCGTTTTCTTATATGAAAGTGTTCACTGTGTCAGGAGCATGCTTACTTCCTACATAGACGAATGGCGTCGAACCATGAAAGTAGCATTTGACATGTGCCAGTGATGCATTTGAACAGCGGTTTGCTTATTGCGATAACTATGATGGCGTTTCCATAGTGATTAAGTGAGTCACAGCCCCGGAACAGTGCACGGAATGGATCAGCACGGAGTCGTGTTCTTAAACGAGTGAGTGACGTAAGTGACATTCGAAAATTAGCATCGCAGTGAAAACTTAGTCTTCGTTACTCCGTTGAAAGAATCAGGAATTAATTTCAGATTATGTTTAACCCACGGCTGATTCGGTGGAAAAGTTGCGAGATCGAATGGATTTAAACTGTGGAAAATATTGTACATAAGAACAGCGAAGTCAGTGAGTGACTGGCTGTGGGTTTGGTTGGACGTGGTTCTATTCCCGGATGGTGAAGGGAGGAAGGGACGTTTTCTGCAGACTCTGACAGTAAATCGACCGCGGCTTGAGGCTGTCCAGTTACCACCAACGTAATAATATTACGTCTTTATGTAATGGGATAAACTTCAGCTTTTGATTTAACGTTTGTACGGACGTTGTATGAAAATGTGGAAAAGCAAGACCTTAAAGTAGATGGTAAGTACAACTAAGATGCACGAATAACAAAACCGTGATTGTTAGAATAAATTTATAAAGCGACGGGATAAATTTCAGTTGCGAAACATTAGAACAAGGAACGAATAAATGCGAGAGATCCCGAATAATACGCTGAAGAAATCGATTTACGTGATCTGAGTTTCTCACTCCGGTAATGATATCGATATTGGTCGTCTGGGTCGTTTCGATATGTTGACTTGTAAGTAAATTTTAACGTTTCTGGAGAAAAGAACAACATAATCCCTCCACCGTCGGAGCGTTTAGAAACTGTGCTTCGTTTTAACAGCCGAATGTTTGATTCAGATCTGTAACCATGAGGATGTTCCAGAAATCGAACTGTCTTCCGGTTGTCACTAACTTACTGAGCTCATATTCATACATTTTTGTAGTTGCTTGTAAGTTATTCAGACAAAACTCAGTCCCCATTAGGCGTCGTGGACCCACATTTAAGAAAATATCTAAAAGTATGGAACACTCATTTAACCACTTGTTGGATGTTTTCCATCGTCTAGTAAAACAATAAAATATAAAACGACGTTTCGGAGATGGGGCTCTATCTCCGTCTTCAGGTACCTACTCTGTTGGGCCCAATAGATAGGGCTAATTCCTATCTCCGGAGAAAGTAAATAGTGAAAGTCCCGGAATATAAGATCACCACACCATCCATCCGTGGGGATAGAGCCTCATCTCCGAAACGTCGTCTTCTATTTTATTGTTTTACTAGACGATGGAAAATACCCAATGAAATTTTTATTCAAATAACTCACCATCGTCACGAACTTTTAGATTTGATTTAATATTCTTTAACATTTCTTAATGCAAACAAATTGAAGAGATCCAGAATTGTGCTTTGTGTCAGCAAAGGTTAATAATAAAGCAGGGCTGAGATAGAGAACGATGGACCACGACGGTGGTAGAAGGTAGCAATGCGGTAAATGTTGTTCACTTGTTTAGCTTTTGGGGACTTATTGATCCGAAGCCACAGCGCAGGCAAGCATCTTCTGTTGCCCTTCCTCATTCCATTCCTCTGTCCGACCACTTCCCCTCGTTTCCTTATAGCCACGACAAAACACTGTCAGGTCTGTCGGCTTCCTGGCAGCGATAATCCGCTCCGGTTCATAAGGTCAGTCTAGGGACACATACCCCTCCCCCACCTCCAGACGGTATTTTTCAGATTCGGTTTTGTAAGACAATTAATATTCCGCTTGTCAGGGTGTAGCACTTCGGACCTTGCTTTGTATTCAGTGGATCTCCTGTTCGAATCTCGCCTGAATTCTGAGGTCCCTTACCAATTTTTCCTCAGTATCTTCAAGCGAAAAGAAAATACTTTCTTACGTCACTAAATTTCAGTGCATGAAACAGCCTTTCTTCTGGGAGCCAATAGTCGTTCATTACCTTCGACACAAAACCCCTCCGTGTTCTGAACTTACTACTTCACTATGATCCTTTCTTAACATTGTCCTTCTATCTTCGCGTTTGTCTTCCAAGTGGTCCCTTTCCTTCAGGGTTTCAAAAAAAAATTGCATGCGTCTCGGGTTCGATTCCCGGCGGTGCCCGAATTTATAACTTGTGTTGGGCAAGGCCGTGGTCTAGGCAACACGGAGTTTTCCTCCGGGGGCTTCCCCGGTTTCTCCGTGGCATCCCAACAATTACCCCATTCACACACAGAAGAAGGCAATGGCAAACCACTTCTGTTGTAATCCTGGGGTCTCGGGTTCGAATTTATAACTTGTGGTGGTCTAGGCAACACGGAGTTTTTCTCCGTGGCATCCCAACAATTACTTCATTCACACACAGAAGAAGGCAATGTCAAACCACTTCTGGATCATCTGCCAAGAACGTATATGAACAGGTCCCAGTCCGAGAAAAGGATGGAAGGATCCTGTTCATATGGACCTGTCGTCAGACAGAACACTAAAAAAATGCGTTTCTCACCTGTCTCACGAGTGAATTTAGACCTCACATGTCAATATGTTACGCACGGCAGGTTCGCAGACAGCATTTTAGTATCTCTACTGCTGGTTAACATGCAACGCATGAACATAAAGACCAGAGGGAATTAATTTTGAACGTATCCGTTCTTCAGACTGGAGTAATCCTAACCCTTCAGCCCTGATATTAGGATATTCAACGACGCCGTATTAACTGCAGTGGTTGATTGGCGACGAAGTATGTCAGAATGAGCTTGGAATAGGATAAACCACCCTGGCAATCACCGTCGACGCCCGATACCTCCCGAATAGTAGTTAGATGCGTTACCGACTGAGCCAGCTTGCTCGTTGGAAATCAAGGGCTGGCCGTGGTGTTTTCTTTGCGGAAGTGACGCGACTTTGCTGAGTGGGTGTGAAAGTCTAGAATGTTGGCGGTGCTCCGCGCAAGTCTCAAAATTCTCGAGTCTAGACTCTTCAGCGGAATAAGGAACGCGGTCCTTTAAAATCGTCGGTGTCTCTGAGAACAAAAGAGTGAGACACAGTGAACTGGCGACTTCGTATCGTCGGGTGAAACGAGGTTAATTTATAGACAAGTTTTAATCATTTCGTGGAAATATCATTGCACGATTGTTATATGGTATTTCCTGTTTGATTTAGCCGACGAGAGAACTAGGCCTGTATTTTATGACACGTGTGGGCGAATCACTAGAGATCAAGTAGAATTAACTCGAAGATGTGTAATCGCATTTGTCTCTTTTATAAAAGCATCTTTTTGTGTTTATTAGTAACCAGCGCGTTGTGTATTAGTGTTCTAATAGGCGATAGCAATGATATAAAATTTCAGGATTCAAACCTCATTGCATTTAATTGGATTCGGAATGTAACTCTCAGAAACTATTATTTATCTAATTCAATTGAACAATGTGTTAATTATTATTATTTTCATATTGATATTAATTGATTCGGTTAGTATAAAACATAGATACCTCATCGTTCCTCATTTCTCAGTCTACAGAGTGACTGTTTCACCACCAAAATTCTGTATGCATTTATTGTCTAATCCACCTCAACCCACATTATTATTATTCCATATATCTACCACTTTATAGGGTATTTACTTCCATGTACCCGAGACAAACCTTGCCCCCGAAGAACATAGTGCAGCAGCTATTTCCGAAATACATTTTGTTTTTAATATGTATTGTGAGGGATGACTATATATTTTACGACAGCGTCTTTCGAATGATCTATGAAAATTCTAAAATGGAAATTTTCTGAAGTTCCCTGATGTCGTGTTCGCCTGGGATGTAGACCAAATATGTTTTGAGTGACTTATTATTATTATTATTATTATTGAATTATTATATGTTATAATTTATTTAAGAAAATTTTTTCAATTAAACCCGAATTAAATTATGCGTACAATTTTCCTACAGCATTTAATTCCAAGTTCCTGAAAAGTTTGCTGAAGTAGTCTCGTTTTACGTCAGGTACTACAGTGAAGAGAATCTTTAGTCAGATCTACTTCAATTTGTTTCAATTTATTGAATGATTCATTGTAACAACCCCATTGACGGCATCAAGACAAATCTATGATCCATCAAACCCGAAGAATTACGAGCTGGTTCTTGTCTCGACCAGGACAACAGCTGGTCACTCTCATTCATTCATTTTGTACGCCGACGTAACACGTCAAATCAGGCCACGGCCGCTTACTTAATATTCACAGTAACACAACTCAATCATTCCCTTCGTGTTATCCAATACTAAATAACATTCGCAGTTTATATAACGTCGTTAAAAATCCCACAATTCGTCCGAAACCAAATAAGTGTAAGCTGTAGGTCTGTGTTTGGTTCCAATCTCGACAACGCATTCCTCACCCACGTTTTCCAAAATCTATACAGGGTCACGGCTACGCGTTATATATTCACGAGGGTCATCGTTGAAAATTATATGAGTCGGTCTTAAAGTAAGGTCTGACCTTTTATCTGAAACTTGGTCATGTTACGCGGTTGTTCAGGGCAGGGATGCAGCCACCACCTGTCGATGCAGTTCTTTAGTACAAGGAGAAGACAACCCGTGGCCCGTCTTGGATCAAAAGTTTGTAACAGCTGCTTTAAAGTTACGCCGAGTAAGCAGCAAGGAGCACATAGTGTCATAAGGGACCAAGCATTGACCTCTACGAGGTCAGAGTCACAGGTAGAGAGCGGCGACCACACCCTAACCTCTGCTGCCTTGAATGTAAGGGGTGTGAGGGTTTTGCGAGGGTGAGTGAGGGGTGAGGGGGTGAAGGCGTTTGTTTTTCGTCGGCGAGCGAGAATGGGTCGTCTTTTTAACTTCTAGCCGTCTTGGGGAAGATCACGCTATAAACTTTTATTCTAGGTCTCTTTTTTTTCCTATCTCTTCGTACTCTTTCCTGGAGTATCTTACCTTCTCTCTCTCTCTCTCTTCCTTACTTTCGTTCTCTGGATCATCGCCTCTCCCTTGGCCTCACATGACTGTGAGGGGGGAGGGGGTTTCAGACACCCTTAAACCTACGCACGTCCATCCCTTCACTGCTGAAATGCAGTTGCGCTGTACAAACCTACTATTCCGTTTAACCTGTTATTAAATTAATGATTTGGAGTAAACGGTGTGTTGGTTCCTTTTAAAGTTTTTATTCTGTCAGCTGATCAATGAATTCTCTCCTTTAATGGAACCCGAATGTTCATTATCGAGTTTACAAAAGCAAACTATTGCGCCTTTATCCTGAGATATTTAATTTCAATCCATCACCTCAGTTCGTATTGCTTTAGAATTTGTTTTAATATTATCCTCTCATCAAAGCCTGCCTTTGAATCAGTCTCTTCTGTTTAGGTTTTCCGACTTGTCTCATTTCCCATCTCTGGTCATGCTGTACGTATTCCGCCAAACTTCTTCACTGGTTCCCGTATCATGACGTAATATTACGTCTTACATTAACACTGGTATTGAAGTTCATTTTATTTGACAACCGGTTCTCTAAAACAATAGTAAAATTTCACCTTAAAGGAAAGTTATGGGTTCCTCCTAGCTTCTATTCTTTATCAATAATCTGATCATATTGGCCTCGATATTAAAATCATGGTTTTTGATCGGTTGTACTTTGGAATCGCATATTCGAATCCAACTGAAGGCAGAGATGTGTGTCGTCTTCCTTCTCTGCTGTTTTATTCTTTGTAGGTAAAGGCCTTACGAGGGCTGATTCCCGTCTAATAAGTTTAAAAACGTATTTGAGAGCCAGCGATATGCCCTGTAGTAGACCAAGGCTTTTCTGTTGTAGCTCCGATGATGATGATGATAATAATGATGATACCTACCTCACGATCATGGGACAGAGTGGCCGAAGCGTGATACAGACCACTGGTTTTAATCTCCTGCCGTGGTCTAAACCCTTACAATTTTACCACACAAACCGCATTCTTATTCAGGTATAATCTCAGACCCAGATCCCACTTTTTCTTCTCGGATGTCTGTAACGCGTTGCTGCAGTATAAAGGGGAACATTCTTTGCCCTATTCGCTGAGTCTTAGAAATTACCCAAGTCTTTAAATCATTGAATACGTCTTCTGCACTACTGGGCCGGGTTTGCAGGTCACTGTGCTATGCCACAGTATAAAATTATCAGTGATAATATCCAAGACTTTCCCGATAAACAATTTAAAGCTGACAGTAGGTCCCAGTTTAGAAGCTGACAGCGAAGAATTCGATCAAGGCCATGTATTTAATGGTTCCGTTCTCCGTACCCAGGAAGGAAGGTAACTCGGAGAAATAAGTTGGCCGTTCACCATCAACCACTTTACGTATGTCTGTCGCTTGTTTGCCACATTGAGGACACGGGGGCCATCTTTTAAAACGGAAGCTGTTTCCTTGTACGATCGATATGTAGGCTAAGTCGAACACGATTAAGCCACTCTATGCGTCGAATCACATGGATGTCGCCTGGACGCTACTTAGCTCGCCACATTATTCCATTTTCACGTCTTTTATCGGGTTATTTTCTTTCCAGCTTTACGTGCTTCGTAATTCTAGGATTCTCTCATGATTTATCCTTTCAGAATGTTCTGCTCCTTTCTTTTATAAGTATTTATTTTATATCTTTTAAAATAAGCGTTTCTTGTTTTGTGAAATATCATCAGGTTTATTCTTATTCGAGGATTCCAAATCGGCTGAAGGTTCCTTTCTATGGGGTGTTTAATTCGCTACATTAACTATCGCATCCATTCTGATGTATGCCTACCATTTATACAAAGGATCGCTTTCATGTAAAGTACCCTATACATTTTCTCAAAGTCTCTAATTGTCAGAATGTATCGCTATCATGCGGACGAAAGTAATTAACGAATTACAGATTAATTCGTTATGATAAATACAACAACAAAACAAACTCCATCTGTGGAAGGATTCTGTACATCTCCGTAAGTAAAATTAATTTTAAACTCGTCGTGACTCTATGATTCTGTCCGACATTGAACCGGAAGGAAATAGACATTTATCCACCTGGTGATACTCGCATGTTTTATGGCGAACCTTTGTTGTTATCTACGCCAGTGTTAACAGGCGGCCAGAGGTTTGTAGGCACACAGTTTACTCAATTTGGCGGCTTAAGAATTAGATGAACGTGCTTAGCGCCTGACCAACAGATCGATACCTTCTGCACTACATTTTCATCATACTAAATCGGATATCAAGACGGCACGCGTTTTCTCTCTGTGACTAGGTTGCCAGAACAGGTTTTGTTTGTCATTCTGTCAGGATTTACCATCATCAGAAGTAACTTGTCGTTTGTTGTTAGAGAAAGTTTAATAGCCTCTGAGTCTCAGTATTTTTTATTCTTTCCATCTGTATCTTTCTTTCCTCCTTTCTCCTTCGTCTATTTCTCCCACAGACCACTTCTTTGTCCATATAGTCACTTCCGAATCAACTATCCAGTTTCCATTGTGTATATAGCCAACTTTTAAAACTTGAGGATCATAGCGAAGTGCGTAAAATATCTTACCGAAAAGCGAACATATGATTGATCTGAATAGTGGGTCAGATTTTTCAAAAGTGACAACACACGGACCCCGTGTTCTATCTTCAGAATAGCCAATGCATTTTAATTCGTATTTTTTTTAGAAAAAAAAATAGGTGTGTTCTCGCTCGTTAACCCCATTGCACCCCACCCGGACGCCCCAGTAGCTAGCCTATCAGTGATCGAACGCATCGACGCTGTCTCCACCCGCCCAGGACGCCAGGCGCCCTCTATTGGTCGTTGCTGCGCCGATCCAACTCCCAGTATTGGCGATCACCGATTTGATGAGAGAGAGAGAGAGTAAAAAACCGATCCTGCCGTTCATTCGGTTTCGTCCGTTCTCCCTTTTTGTGCAGTCCCGCTATCAGTCCGCCCTTTTTTTATTCCTTCCTTTTGCGTTCGCTCTCTCATTCTCTATACGTTCGATTTTTCTGGTGGTCGACGCCCGTCACGACGCCTCGGTCCGGCGCCGTGGCGTCAAGATACGCCCCCTACCCCTCTCCACTACCCTTGGCACCCTTGCCCGATCAACTCACCCCATCCACACACCCAACGCGCTCTCTCCTAGATTGGTTCCGTCCTAATATCGAATAGCTTCTTTACGAAACACAGGGATCCCCAGCCATCGTACGCAAGGAACTAAAATTCGTTTGTCCGGTTAATTGGGACACATCGGGACTAGAACACTTTGGCCCTAATTAAGCTGCTGCCACAATTATGAGAAAGTTCCGCGTAAAAGAGTTAAAAAAGGTTTGTTCTTTAAGATTTGTCCCAAATAAACTGCTACCCCGACTAACCGATGGCCCGGTTAACCGGAATCTACTGAATCTCCTTATGCAGTTCAAGTCAAGAAAGATTAGGTTTTCCAAAACCGTTTCTAGAGGCCGCGTCATCTCACGTCAGACGATCGAGTGTTCGAGTCCCGCCTGTGCCATGTACGTTTGTGTAGTTTGGTGTCGCGTTTGGTGCTGATGTCTATTTCTTTGTTGGCTCAACATCGATTTATCTCGCATCTCGACCTGAAGACGGACTGTCGTACCACAAAAACCAAACCTTAGTTACTACCTTAAATTAGGCTGCTACCGTTTCCTTCCATATCCTTGCCTATTCAATACTTATCAATCATCTTATCATTCGACGCCATACTCTGAGCTGCTCACATTATAGCCACAGAAAATCTGTAAATAAGTAGCAATGATTTGTTAACTGCGTAACTGAGAACTATAGACTTATACTTTGTCGTCGTATCCAAATATTTACTAGAAGAATTGAGCGAGATTACAGGAATCGTCTAACAGGATAATCGGTCTCCCCTCCAAGATCTAAACCAATGACTTTTGGAATACGAAGCAATATTAACATCGACCAAGACGTTGAGATCTTGAGTCTTATGAATCTTGTCAAACATTTTCCAAGATTTGACTATTCCTGATCTATATAAGAGAAATAGACACTCTGAGATGAAAATAAAATCAAAGGAGATTATTACTCGTATTCTGTAAGTCACGTGGCTTGTTCCGTTGCTGCACGGTTCACAGTTTTCGGTGGTTCCTCCTGAGACAGATGACGTATCATTATGAAGATGGTGCGATGTAGGGACTATCCTGGAATGGCCGATTTAGAAACATCCCTCCTGCATCCTGATTGGAAAATCGATCTCGGAATATCTGCAATCATAAATAGGCGTAATGATTATTTAGACTCAGTACTAATTTTGTTTCTTGTTGATGTGTGGCATTCTTTATAGACGTAACTGTCTCTGTCTTCAAAATCTCAGACACAGCAAATCGATTGCATTTTATTTCAGATTTAAGGTAATCCATGTAAATGTAGAAATTATACTTTTAAAATTGATACTCTACATTCCAGTTTCATGTATGCTGTATTTTCAACAAGTGTTCAATGATTTCTGTAGGCCAATAACCATCAAAATCGTCTCTAGGATTTAAACCTTCACCTCAGTGGAAAATCGTGCTATATTCAAGTCTCTTCGAAGCTTATAACAGCTGAACTGGTGAAGATATTCCTGGCATTTAACGAAAACCAGATTTCTATCGCCGCATTTATAAAGTTCGCCACTGGACAATACCTTTTGCCAGTATAATCCAGTTTACACTATTTCAGTTTAATATTATCCTCACATCTGTTCTCTCAATTGGTCTAATTGGTCGAAGGTTTTCCACTGAAACTTATATGAATTTCTCAAAACGTAATTTATACGGTGGTCTAGCGGTTAGAACGCTGGCCTTGTAATCCTGGGGTCTCGGGTTCGATTCCCGGCGGTGCCCGAAATTATAACTTGTGTTGGGCAAGGCCGTGGTCTAGGCAACACGGAGTTTTCCTCCGGGGGCTTCCCCGGTTTCTCCGTGGCATCCCAACAATTACTCCATTCACACACAGAAGAAGGCAATGGCAAACCACTTCTGGATCATCTGCCAAGAACGTATATGAACAGGTCCCAGTCCGAGAAAAGGATGGAAGAATCCTGTTCATATGGACCTGTCGTCAGACAGAACACTAAATAATAAATAATAAGTAATTTCGGCTAATTAAGTACAAACACACGATTAAGATAAAGTTGGAGCGCAAAGTTGGGAAACTAAAATCTTGAAATCTGTAATAGAAACATCAATTTCCTTTTTTTACGTAAATGTCGTTTTGTGTCTTGTACTTGCATATCAGGCACATATTTCTTCGTCTTTTGTTCAACCTTCCCTTAAAAATAAAGGCACCCCTTTCGTAGTCTCCTCGACTCGTTGCTACTCTCGATGTTAAATCTTTACGCCAATTTTCACCAAACATTTCCCTTAAGCTGTGTGCTTACTTGACGCAAACTCTCCACAGCACACACATCGCACGCATTTATTCTACTTTTCCTCTGCCCCAAACGTCACCTCCCCCAACCACCCCCCCCTCCTTTCCTAACGATATTTCTTCCAAAAGAAAAAGCTCTCCAAAAACACTTTTTAAAATTTTTCTCCCGTTGTCTTTTGTATGTTTAGAACGAAGAGCATCACGATAATTTATTCGTGCAGAAAAATAAAGAAAATACAAAAATAGGACAAAGAAAATGAATGTCATCTTTCCATTTCGTCCCAGAACAAGCACATGTACAAATCTATGGGAACTTTTCCCACGATGGGCTTTCCTTGCAGAATAAGTCCATATCTCTTCGACTGCCTTCCTCTTCTTATACGAAGAACAGAAGAAGGGGGTTTATTCCGCCATTTCTCGCTACAGAAATATATATTACTACACTACTATTTCACCCCACAACCCCCAGACTCCACCCTCTTTACATACACACACTTAGTTGTAAGCCTAAATTCCAACAAAGTGTTGAAAAACAACCAATAATCATTAAGCTTAATGGTAGACTTAAAAAAACCGAGATGTTTTTTTTTTTTTTTTTGTTAGGGGTTGACGAAAGTGGAATTGAAAAGATTTCAGTAACGTGCAGTTAGTTGGGGGGCGAGATATAATGTCACAGAGAAGTAACAGACAATACAGACATTTATGTTTTCTGTCATACGCAGAAGAAATATTGATGACACATAAATGTGCAAATATTTCTCCTGGGACGTTGAAGTCGTTATAAGTAGAGTGAAAATATTCTGGTGATAAAATTAAGCTGGTAATATTTTGTATTTTTCTCTC
>NW_019059724.1:338677-360013 GCF_000696155.1 Zootermopsis nevadensis | reverse complement strand
GCTATGTTAGCCACTGGACTCAATCCTGAGAACTTCCATCCATATCTCAACCTAATTCCCTAGGACGTCACTCGGAAAAAGTAAAGATTCTTTTGCATTGTCTTTCAAACTTAGTACCAACAAATGCAGGAGCTCAACTACAACATCTTAAATTAAGATGACGATTTTTTTTTGGGTAATATTTGATCAGAGCGCCAATCCGGAGACGTGTCCACAAAAATAGACACTGAATTAAATCCCAAATTTACGCGATACACGAACATACGGAAGAAATTATTACCTTCCTTAACATTTAAATAATTTGGTCATAAAAGTTTAGTTACTGGTCTCTGCTTCTGTACGAGCTGAGAGACCCTAAGGAACACTCGTATCGAAGCAAATGGAAAAGGTCTTTCGGTTGATTGCGGCAGTCTGAGAAGCAACATGAACACTGCATCGCTTTGTTAAATGTTCTCACATGTTGGAAGGATGTTTACGAAAGAAAAGATGGTTACTGGATTCATAATTTCCTAGAAACGTATTGAAGTTCATCAGAAGAAACAAAACCATACACACCTAAAGGCTTTGGAAATGTCCAGAAGTTCTGTTCGGTATCAGTAGAAAATTCTTTATCTAGTCGTCACCCAATCAAACCTCGTTTTGAAGATTTCTGTCTACTAGGTTGTTGCGCTGTGTAGTCTGGTAGATGTTTACCAACGTTTCAGAGGTCATACTGCCTCCGTCATCAGACTATGAAGATTTCTGTCTTCTGGGTTGTTGCGCTGTGTAGTCTGGTCGATGTTTACCAACGTTTCAGAGGTCATACTGCCTCCGTCATCAGAGTACGAAGATTTCTGTCTTCTGGGTTATTGCGCCGTGTAGTGTGGTCGACGTTAACCAACGTTTCAGAGGTCATACTGCCTCCGTCATCAGGGTGACGGAGGCAATATGACCTCTGAAACGTTGGTTAACATCAACTAGACTACACAGCGCAACAACCCAGAAGACGGAAATCTTCATACTCACCGCTGTGAGAACCTCAAGTCTTACAAACCTAGTTTTCTCAATAAACGCAACTTCCAACAAGGAAGACGTTCAAATAGAATTTCTTGTTCAATTTGTGTTTCTGGTTCGTTTTATTCCTTGAATTACATACATTTCTCTTTTGTTGTCGGTTAAACAGAGTATTGTGGGTTACATCAAAACCTAGCAACATTTATAACATTGTGACTATAGCGAATCGAGATCCCAGTTATGAACAGGACGCTTACAAACGATGTTTTGGTATGCAAACCCGTTCGTAACTTACGGAATTGTGTGTGTGTGTGCGTGTGTACGAATGTGTCACGTGAGGAACATATTTCGCTGTTGACGTCGTAGGGGTGATTATGATAGGTCGAATGGTATATCGGAGTAAAAACATTCATTCGCGAGACGTTTCTAACTTATGACTGCATGCTCTGAGTGTCTGTGATGGTAGAAGGACCTAACGGGGATTATTATTCTTCCTATAAGTACTCTCGTATTCCTTCTGGTGTGTTCCCCCCCCCCACAACCTCTCTCTCTCTCTCTCTCTCTGGTCTTGAACTTCTTGCAAGGAACATAACATATGTCACGAATAAGCTACAACCAAAGACGCAACACTAAATCTTAACAGTGATCTCATAGCCTTACGCGTATTTGCAAATTTATTTGCATTGCTCTCAGGACCGATGTGTTTAAACTTTGTCGCAGTAACATATTTTACATATTTGTTTTGAAATGTTTTGTGCTGCGATGTATAATCTTATAAACAGAAGTGTGTACACACACACACATATATATGGATGTTTAACAGTATGAATCGCTTGCCTTTCAAACTGCAGGATGACTCAAAAATAATACCCTTTAGTGGATCATTAAAACATCCGTGGAACACGGTTCTTCTTGAGAAGAAGATAGTAGCTTACCTGGTAAATTTACCGCCTATTATGGAATCAAAAGACTCATTACCGTTCTCACAACAGCCTTCTGTCGGTCCCTGCTTTACGCCAGATGTACTCCACATTATCATTTGACATTCATTTTAATATTATCCTCCCACATAGACCTAGGTCTTCTATGCAGTTTCTCAGCTTTTATGTTGCCAGACTAAGATTATTAATTCAGCATGTTTCTCATCTTTGTCATGCATGCTGTATGCCCAGACCATCACATTGTCCAGAAATGAATTCAACAATTTTCCTTTAGACATAATTGTTTTGACATCATTTATGAGTAGGTTATCCGATTCGAAATCTTGACTCCAGTGTTTTCGTGGTTTTCCTCAGTTCTCCATGGACGTTATGGCAGTGTACTCTACGCCGATTCCTAACCCACAATCTATGGCTAATTCTGACTTCGATTGTCTTTTCTCAAATTTCTCATTAACTGAAGTTCTTTATTTCTGTCATTACAATTTTCTTACTATAGCAAGCCATATTAATTAGGATTCACAACTATTTTCTATTATTTTCAACTGGAAAGAACCTCTCGTGGCCTATTTTAAGCAACGATATACCAAACTTTATCAAAATATCGGTAATCAAATACGTTTTTCTCCGCGTACGTATATCTGAAAATCAAGGAAAACACTAACACATTCATTCACTTTAAAATCTAGCAGGTTACATTAGCGGTAACACTTAAAACTTGTATTCTTGAGGTATCTGGCTCTAATCCTGACTGAGTTAAAAACTATCCTGGACACGATTTTCCTTAATTTAGCGAGTCTCTCCGGTCAAATACGGGAAGATTTCCTTAAAATAAACAGCAACCACGTCTTTCCAGATCCTAACCTGTCCACAGTCACGATAATCTTTTAACTGCAATTCGAATTACGAAACGTCTGCAGTTTAAAAAGCATCCTTAAGTATTCTAAGGATCAATTGGTCATTAAGAAACGTCGCTGGTGACAGATGAGTAGGTTACTCTTCTTTCAAACTCGGCGACGACGGTAAGGGTGAGATTTATCTCAAAGACTGGCTATCCTCAGTCCCTCCAGGTAAATGCCGGGATAATGCCTTAAAGTGGGCTCCGACCGCTTCCTTCAACATCCGTTCTAATTCCATATTTATTAATCCTTTCATTCGACGTTGTATATCTGAGTTACTGACAGCGTTGTTAAATAAACTGGAATAAAATATGTATTTTAGTTTACATTTATAACAGCCGTTTCCTTTTACTTAGGGCTGTGGAATCCTGACTATGTGGCAAGTTTTTTCACAACTTGTAGTATTTATTTTTTAATTTATATGCTTCTGAATAAATGTATAAATAACAGAAGAAGATATAAAATATTAATTACTACCAAAGGTTTTCTTAAAATGAAATTTTCTGGCCATACATTCTCCTTTTTATTACTTACCACAGTGGTGCCACGTAGTGATCGCTTCACGCGTTAAATATTTGCTAATAACGTCATAGCTGTGAACACTCCGCACTATCCGCTATAAAACCGGTTACTGGCGCCTAAGCGACACCTATTAAAAGCGAACGAAGAAATTATTAATTAAATAGTTCTTGGTCAGAGTACTCTGATGTTTCTGCTCGCTAATATTAGCTAAACTGAAGACATTCTTCTAACGTATACGCAGTTCATACCGTAGAATAACCACCATTGACCAGACCTCGTGTTTTAAACAAACGCCACTGACTATTACAAGGCAACAAATGTCTAATGACACTTCACGGGAAGTGGTTTATAAACAATTCTGCCGTCGACTACAACGTGATGTCCAGCGAAATTATTTACTTTGCGATTTACAGAAGCTTGGGTTAGATTCGGTTTGGGCATAATTGATAACAAATGGACTCTCCTAGAGTGTGCATTTTAGAAGTTTACCACCATTATCGCCTTGATGATGGAGGCAGCATCGGCCTCTGGAGCGTTGGTGGACATCTACCAGACTACAAGGCGCTGTTAACCAGAATACATCCATCTTCGGACTCACCGCCGTGAAAATATCAAATCATAACTTTTCTTATAATTCAACGTATGATTCTACTCTGTATGTACACAGACAACCAGAAAGTCTACAACATTTTTTTAAAATATTTTATTTTTTTATCTTCGGTTTGCGTGTGGAATGTTTTTGAATTCGTTCAGTGATCTAAGTACATGAATCGTTGTAGCACTCAACGACAGACAATTAGGAGAGGTTGTTTTTACGTCGTCTCACCGCTCTGAAGTCTATCTTTAAATACCGACCTCCCGCTGCTGATGCTTCTGTTTGAAAGGAGTGTTTGAGATGTTTTGAACATGAATGTACGGCAGTGCACGCTCCACTTTTAGATGGACCCAATTCCCAATCAAGCTCGTAGGCCTTCTATACTGCCAGGTGTGTGTGTGTGTGAAAAATCCTCTGGCTCGCAGCTTGGATGGGAACTATTTTAAAACAGAAAAATAACTCTTTGAAGATTCTTCGTCCGTCCATCCGTCTGTCCGTCTGTTTGTGCCTTGTCGTCTAACAGTCTTGGATGTGGGTGACGACAAAGCAGGGGTACAGCATTCCGATCGCTAATGTTCTGTTTATACTCCAAAACTTTGACTGAACCTGCCGACTAAGTAAGGACACGCCGGTCCATGTTCTTAAGCACTACTCCATGAAGACGTAACGAAAAGACTGAGTCAGCTTAGTCGGTGTTTTGGGGAAAGTTTGAATCTTGAACCTTCCGAATACGAAGAAGGGATGCTGAGTACTCCTTGTCTCTCAATCCCTACATCCATATGCTTCGTGTTAAGGTTCAAGCCCTTTCTTCATCACACCGAAGGTCACTGTGTCATGATCTGCATTCCAAAGATCTCGGTTTTGAAATAGGCCTCTTCCCTTCTACACTCTATAACGTATATAGTTGAACGGCCTCTTCCCTTCTACACTCTATAACGCATACAGTTGAAAGTTCATCGTTAAATAAGACAAAACCGGCATATTCAGCCTCGCACAATACCATACGTCGACGTGTATTTCAGTTCCATGTATCGGAACGAATTTCTGCCTTCCAACGGGATGTTCTCAAAGTATCCCTACTGTACCAGGCTTCTTTTCTGGCAATGTTTTCAAAACTGCCTTCCATTGTATCTGAAGTTCTTAGGAAGTGAACGGTAAATGTCTGTAATGCAGGATTTCTTTGCCAACGCGAACATAAAATGTAATTTTGCTTTAAAATGACTATCCTCAAAAACTGATTTAATAACAAAACGTGGCCCAAATCCATCAAAGATCCAGTGTAAGAATGTGCAGAGGAGCAATTGATAATTACTTTAAAAAAAATATATATTATGTTTATGAAATCCGAAAATTTAACTGCTACTAGATGCAAAATAGTCATCAGGCTGGCCAACCCAGAAAATTTCATAGTGCTTATGTTTCTATTTATCTCGCATTCTTTATTTATCTCCCTTCACTCTTTATTTCTTTAGTTTATTATTATTTGGCTTTTATTTTAATTTTCATTTGAATATGAACTTGGGAAATGAAAAATGAAGTAGGCCTACAGAATAAATTTAGATTATAATTATATATTTCCGGCGTTTCATAAATATATATATTCCATTTTCGTTCATGACAATATTTTTATACATTACCCCCAGTGACGAACGGCGTCTCACACAGAAGAGCAAACTGTTTTTCTTCCGACGTTAATCTATTTCTTCCCTTCTGAGAAATTGTTCACTTCCAACTTGAGGGGAGGGGATGAGTCGGGAACTTTAAAAATCTGAGTGTTAATCGACGTCCAGCCCGTGTCACAGATTCCACATTAAAAGGTTCCCAACTTGTAGGTCGTGTGCCACGTTCTCTACGTCATGTGGTGATCGACGCATGCGCTGTGTCCCCGAGAATAGGGTCCTTAAAATTAAGTTTTCCTGCTTTGTATGTTCGTAAGAGAACATTGTTCACTCACGGAGGACTCTGTCTATTATTATTACGGTTATTAAACGACGCTATATTATTCTCTGACGACGATAACCAGGAAATTAAGAAATAAGCTTCAAAGTCGATTTTGTTGAACCACAATCACTACTGACTGAGCTAAGGTCCTCTGTCTTAGACAGTCCGACATCTTCAAATTGAAACAAACAAAAACACAAATAATCTTACTAAGGAAGAAGATGTATGTTGTCTGGGATGTTGTTATGTGTAATCTGGTAGAAGTGTACGGACGTTTCAGGGATGCTTGCTGCCTTCATCATCTGTGTTACGTATAGAGGCAGCAAGGACCTCCCATAAGTCTATAAACGTCTCCTTGGCTACACGGCGATACGCCCCAGCAAAAATTTCATCTTCATACTCGGCGCCTTTAGAACCTGAACTCTCACCCAAGAAAGAAATAAAGAAAGATTTGTGTAGATAGATTGATGCATACAAGCGTTGAAAGAAAATTATTAATAAATATTATCCTTGTAGATTATTATATGTTTAAAAAAATTGACTTGAAAATGGTTCCAGTGTCCGATTGAGTCTAACATTTTGAAAATATCGTTTCAGTGTAGCGAGCCACTGGAACTGTTTTAAAATTAAAAATAAATTGGATATGGTAAACTGTCATACGTGGATTATTGTGGTTTCTAAAGAGCTAGGAGATTTAGCTGGGCAGGTAACATGGCATGAACAGTGTAAACAATACAAGCATTGGTTAATGGAATTGTACCACTTTTAAGAGCGATTGTCATTATATTATTTAATAAAAGGATCCGGAAAGAGATGTCGACAGGGTTAACGGTCTGTTGTGACGTCAGTGATGAATCTGAACGTTTAGAGTATTTTAAATCGGCTACGATCATTTTATCCCAGATCATTGTCATTTTCAAAATTTCTGTTCGCCCATCAATTTACTTAACAGCATATCAACAGACTTAAGAGGCCGTGAAATGGTATTTAGATTGTTTACCCCATGTTTCGTATGGTATAAGACTCGGTATCCTACTTTTGGAATAGAAGTGTTGCACTGATTATATTTGTACAGTTACTTTAAAGTGGTAAACCACTTGTTCTGCAATCCTCTTGCCTTGGTTCGCGATACAAAGTTATGAAGAGTGGACCTGAATCTCCTTAGAATACAGCTGAAACAAACACAGGACCTCCCAACTTGAGGCGCCTCACATCTCACGAAGCACACATGTCGGTATTGCAGTCTGTTTTAAAGCCACGGAGATCCGAACATCTGCACGTTTCATTCCACACACATGCATCGACGGGCATTGCTTGCTATTTTCAATCGACATCACACAGAAAGTATTTGGCGAGTATTTTACACACATCAGTCGTCACTGATGTGATGTTTGCAGAGACCTCGTCTGTGAAATTAAGTAAAAACGTGCAAGTTTTGCTTCTCAGATCTATAAAGAAGCCTCGTGAATTCTTTTACTTAAAATTTCTTAATTTTTAAATCAGTTCGACAATTTTCAAATTTAGAATCGTTTTTAAAATATTATGACTCTGGGATCGGTACAGATAACTTCTAAATTTTGGAATTGGTATAAAACTCTCATAATTTCAGAATCAGCACGAAAAACTGCAGATTTTGGAATTGTTCTATAAGAATCTTCTGGATCTCTCTTCAGAATAAATACGACAATTTTATAACTTTAGAACATTTTCTACCCAAGGAATTAAGAATTAATTTTATCCCATTATAAACTAGAGTCAGACTCCCCAAAAGAGAGACGTGTGGTCATTACCTGTCCAGGTTGATCCCTCAAGCTGCCTTTCCCTTATGGCAAGACGCCACATAGATGTTAGTTAACAACACGGAAAAAAAATATAAGAGATTCTGAACTGAACGTTATTTGATAATCAAGTTTTTGAAAATAACCTGTTTCTCCTGTAAAAATAAACTCAAATAAATATATTCAACACTTTCAGTTCCAGTTGTTTGTGATTAGGCACTCTACACGTCTTTTCTTTTGCATCATGTCGTTACTACGGAGCAAAGTGCCGTGTCATATACAAGTCTATTAATAATATATACCCACCGCAATAGGGCGAGAGCCGCGGATCCCAATATAACCCTTGTGGGTTTATATTGGGATATGTGAACTTAACTGTGTATCATCTCATTCTCCTTTGCGCCTCGGTCTACTCAGCTGTTTTCTATTGCTGATGACTCAGTTTAAAATTGGACATGTTTGGAAGTCTGTGCCTTAAGAAGCAGTGTCTAGAAGTGTGAACTTTGTCGTATCTTCTTTGTTTTAGTAAATAACCTGGTTTTTTTCAAAGGAATTCGACTTCTCGTCAATAGAAGTTCGTTTAGCGGCTCTATATTATATTTAATTGTCCCTTGTGTTAACGATGGCGTATCATTTTGCGAGGAATATAACAAATAGGATTCGTTGAGGAATTTTAATAAGTATAAATACAAATGAATACACGTGTCTTCTATTTCAAAGGTGTGCCAAGTAAAAGCCACTAATAGCTTGATTATTATTTATATATATTTAGTGTTCTGTCTGACGACAGGTCCATATGAACAGGATCCTTCCATCCTTTTCTCGGACTGGGACCTGTTCATATACGTTCTTGGCAGATGATCCAGAAGTGGTTTGCCATTGCCTTCTTCTGTGTGTGAATGGAGTAATTGTTGGGATGCCACGGAGAAACCGGGGAAGCCCCCGGAGGAAAACTCCGTGTTGCCTAGACCACGGCCTTACCCAACACAAGTTATAAATTCGGGCACCGCCGGGAATCGAACCCGAGACCCCAGGATTACAAGGCCAGCGAAATATTCCATTTACACCTAGAGCATCATCTTTTTCACGACATGTTTCGGTTTTCAATGAACCATCTTCATGTATATACTCGATATAAACTCAAATGCAATCCTTTGTCAGATGTCCATTAATTATCAGAAAGTTATCCTCTTCTAGATCAATTGTATTTTATTATCACATTCAATGTTTACTATCAGCACAAATGTTTATTACAAGGAGCTACACGTAATTAATATATGTTTCAAATATTTATTTACGTTGATGTAATAAAGCACTGACTCTCAGTGTATGTTCTGTTCGCCGAACTCTGAAACAGGCTTTAAAAATAGACGGGATTTTCATTGATATTTCCAGACATTTCATTATATTCCTGGAATAACTGAGAATCTCAGAATTTCTTTATGTTCAATTGCACCATCCTAACAGCTACCTATGTTGCCTAACTTTCGAGACAAAAGAATAAATCAAATAGAAGCTTTACATCTGCAAACATCCCGTGTAAGCAAATTCAAAAGACAAGCAGGAAATAGTCTAGCAACCACAGCTGATAACAGATGGAATTTTCTTTGAATCTCTCTGCGGTGTACAGTTCCAGGACACATATTACGAATCTAGCAGATTAATAGTGTTATAAATAATCATGTGGTATTATAGCAAGGCGACAAACCATACTATGTTGCACAAAAGAGACTTTACATCTGAACAATTACGTCTATAAATAATCCAGTGTAAAAATCTTTTTTTTTATAGAATGTTATGACGTGGGACATATAGTCACGACACATTAGATAGCAGCTGCTATTAAAAGGAATAATAATCATCTTTTGTTCGTGTCATTAGCTTCTAATTAGAAGTGCTGCCGTGTAGCTTGTTGCTAGGGGCATCGTAACATCGGAAGTGTAGTGGTTATAGCAGTCTGGCTACACAACAAATACTTTCTAGACATATTGTGTTTATGTGTGACCACAGCAAGGGCTATGTAGCACGAAATACGTTATCGAGATGTTAACTTCCTGTGATTTAACAGGATATCTAAAGTTAACTGCGTAAGACATTAGAAATTTATCTCTGATGAAATTAAGAACAGATTAAATTCAGAACTTCTGAACGTTCCGCTTTCTCACTCATATTTGGAAAACTTAAAAAAAGAAAATGAAACTTGTGAAACATGATCTGTTATTGTATTGAAAGAAAATGGACTGAGGGTATTTAAACAAAGCACAGAGTAGAATATTTGGACCTAACAGAGGTTTAAAGTAATACATTAATGTCGTTAGCATCAGTTCCACTTAATAAATTCGTTTCATAAGAATCCGTCACTTACCTTAAAAGTTTGTAAGGAAGACACATAAATAAATATTATGATAAGTTCTCAGAAGTCTTTTTTTTCCGGGCGAATGCAATCTCTTGCTATGCTCCGGTTACGAGAATCCAAACTCTCTTGTGGCAGATGTCCCCGGAATTTTCTGCCCTCCTCCTTACTTTCGTACAGAATCGTCGATATTCGATTTTTAGACATTCGTATCAACTATTCTAGCTATTTCACTTGGTAATTCCTGCTTTTTTCTAGATACCTGCTATTCCTTGTCCTCAAATTTTTTTATTATTTATTTATTTATTTATCCATATCATACCCTACTCTGTGACTAGTCTGAGGAACAAATTTATATTGTCCATATTCTTATCACTTTTGTTCCTCGATGTCCAGCATTCGGATCCTTATAAAAACAAATATATGGTTGTTACTGTATAGAATTTTAGTGAGAATAAATAGCATAAAAGTAAAATTGTAGATTATATGAGGCAGAAATAAAGTCTGGGAACTATTACATTAGACTAATTATTTTCTGTCCGTAAACACAAGGCTTTATTTTTTGTAGCGTGGGTGTTCACCCTTCATGAATATAATATAGCTCTACAGACGTTTTAAACGAAACTATGCTGGCAGAGTTAAAAGAGACAATAAGGGGCAGAATGAAATGAGAAGTTCGGCTTTTAATTAGGGGTGGACACTCGCAGTGCTCAGACACCGCTGATGGTGGTCGTTGGACATTTTAGAAAATTACATTCGGAGCATTGTATTCAGCGAGCGTTGCTCAAATGTGCTTGGGAGCGGTCTACGTTTCCTCCCGACGAATTCACTTCTATTAGCGACCTGCATGTGTCAGTCTGTCCGTCCGTCCGTCCATCGGACGTGTCTGTTGCCCTCGCAAACGATACGAACACCAAGAACGTCGCCCCCTTTCGATACACTTTTAACACCATAAACTCTATGTGGTCGAAGGGATCACATTATACATCGCGGTTGTTGGCACTCCTGATAAAATTTCGGAAGGTACAGGATTCAAATCTCGACCCAGAGACAACCTATCCTGAATGAAGTTTTTTTTTATACTTTTTCCGGGCAAATTCCAGGTTGATATCTTAAAATAAACAACTCCCTCTTCGACTTCATTCCAGGTTTACCATTTTGCTGTCATCCTGACGTCGACGCTATGTAGTCTGATGTATTTAGTTGGCGTTTTAAATAAGCCAACATAGGGTTTTGAATAGATTACTCGGATGAGTCTGGTAATAGACTTATAAGGACATTTTGTCTTTAGAACATCGTAAAATATAAATGTGGTGACAGTGATAAATACTAAGCTGATGAATCATTCAAAGTTAATTTATAAAATTTATATAGTTAAATGGAAGGCTTTGGTTAAATCGTTGATGAACCTTCGAGTTCCTTAAACCATCTAGTTAGTTAGTTAGTTACATAGTTTAATGGCATAACATACCTCTTTAGCCTTCGTTAGTGTTTTAAGCTGTGACGTATTAGATTTGTATCAGTTTAGTGCTGTGCTATTTTGTGAGTGACACATACGTACGTTTATTAGCTCTAAATGATTAGTGTAACAGTAGCAAAACCTTCAAAAATCTCCATGTACTTTAACATTAGTAAGTGTGCCAAATGACTCGATTATACTATAATTCTCCCTTACGTTTAGTGAAAAATCCCTAAGGTTCCACGTTAAAAAATATGCGTATTTTTGACACAATAGTCCACCGATACTTTGTTATTAAGATGTATTAAATTAGACATTTTGAAATTAAATTACCAAAAAAATACGAGTATAACATAATTTTAAACGTCTCTGGATTTTGTGTCTTACACTGAAATTAAACAAACTTTCTAATCCTATGGAGCAGAGTCCTTTTTAAGAAGCTGATAGTTAGTAAACTGGTAGGGAAATCTCAAGCCTTTTATGCTACCCGGAGACTTATTACTGTTTTCGCGAAAGGTCGCCACTGGTCACTGACCTGCAAGATGTTTCGAAACTAGTAGCTGTAATGTGACACTCCTGTAGCCGGTTCGAAAACACTTTTGTGACATAATTTCATTTTACAGAATTCCGTATATGATATAATTTCAACTGAGAGGTGGTTCAAATTTCCCTGAGTTTCAGTTCGCAATATTTATAACAAAATAATAAAAGACAGTCCTTCCATTTCGTTTAGATGAGACGACATCAAGACAGGCTTATCAATCCAAATAAAAACAATTACTTACTGGAATCACGTGTGAGTCTTTTTTATTTTATTTAAAAATTCTATTCATCTTTACCTCGTCCTGCGGTAATGTTTATGCCTTCGTCTGTATTTCTTCACAGTTATAAGTGCGTCTCTTCTGTCTTGAGATATTTCAGACCAAAATTCCAGACACACCCTGTCTCTTGGTGATGTCTATACTATTCTTTTTAAAAAAACATAAATATACTCTCAAGTTGTATGAGCATGGACAGTTGAATCGGTAAACTCACTACTTACACGTAGTATCTGAGGTTTTGAGTCACTACCTACAGTCAGGACAACAGAAGTTGAATCCCGGGATGGACAGGGATATTTATCTTCGTCACATTCAGAACCCCTTCTTTAGCATGACCTCCCAGCCTCACGTCCAGGAAGTGTCAAGAGTAAAACGGCCACAGCGCGAAGCTGGCCTCATACTTTAAAATAGTATATGAGTTTATGTCGAGGTCTTTAAGCGCATGGTAAGAGTGCTATTGTATCGCTGAACGAGGTGGAATTTTCCAACGTTTAATAAATATTATATTTTGACAAACAGAACATGTGTTAGGAATGTGTTACGTGACTCTTCGATCACCGTATGTTTTCCACGTGCTCGTATACCTGAGATTTTGCAGCTCTGCGTTCGCTCGCAATCAGAAGTTGATTTCTTTGAGGAACGAAACTGTTGTTGACAAAGCTAATCAGCATTACAGATTGTACATTGTGTATAATATAGTCATAAATTTTATTGTCGTCAAAGCTAATAATCAGCATTATAAAGATACCAGGCTTACACGCAATACCGACATAAATTATTCTTCCTTGTGTTTCATTAAATGTATTGAGCAGTGGCTTCAGTTTTGTAATCGGGTTGTCCTTGGTTTGGATCTCGGCTCAAAGACCTGCTGTCCCGACTGAAGTTTTGGCGCCTGCAAGATTTGTTCTGTTACGTCTCTGACTTGTACGACCTCATATTCGAGGTAGTTTAAAGTTACAGAATTGATGACACAATTCCCTGGTGATATCTTTTCACCTTTTTGTCCCAGATCATCAATAGGTGGTTTTTCGGCATGTTTCCCAACCAAAATTCTGTAATCAGTTCTTGTTACCCAGTCTATCATAGTTTTACATATATGCTGCTTGCTAGGGTACTCAGTTCAAGACATTTGCGGTGATTGAATGACGTAGTAAGAGAGAGAGATATATTGACAGTTACATGAACAATAAAAAGGCCTAAGATATTTTAATCGACAAACCTCAACGAAATAGAATATTTGGGAGGCCTAGGGAATGCTTTCAGGGAATGTGGACTGGATTCAGCTGGCTCAGAAAAGTACTCAATCACGAGCTCTTATGACAGTGGTAATGTACCATCGGGCTGGCTTTTCTTGAGCAGTTGAACGACTGTGACCTTCTAAGGTAGGACCCTGTCCTGTGCAGTTATTTACAAATGTTATATCTCAGAACGTATTGTCCTGCTTTTTCGAGTTCAAATCCCACAGTAAACTAAGTTGTTGTTGTTTTTTTTTGTAGTCTTTTGTTTTGAAAGCTTTAGTCCTGCTCCTGACTTCTGGACAGGCGACCACGCTTCGTAACCATACGTAACATCTTTCTAAAAGCAATCTAATAAATTAAATCTGGTGCAACTTGAGCGGAATTGTGCAAATTCTCCGTAGGATCGACATTTGTTGCTTTGCAGTAATAAGGTTTCCGCAGTGATGGTTGTTTCAAACACGTCGTGCTCTTGCAGACGAAGACAGAACATCGCATTCTGTTTCTCCGGCCACTGAGAGGACTCTCTGGGCCTTTTCCGCGGCGATGGCGGTCGTACTGCTTTGGTAATGAAATAATTAAAATTGCATTTTCTCGCATTGTGTAACGTCGTTACCACTTCCTCCACGCCTCTTTTTTTATTTTATTTTTTTCTCTTGCATTTTCTCTTTACCTTTCGGTTGGTTATGTAAATTTCCCTCCCGCACAGTTGAGGGAAAATTATATACCTTACGTCGGTCTGTTTATATACGCATATGTACGTTTTTATTCCTTTATGACTGGGTTTGTCTTTTCTCTAATATTTTTGTAGAATGTTGTTTACAAATACGGCACTTCAAAGTCTCTAGAAATTTAAAATAAAAATAATAAATTGTCTTAACTATGTTAATCAGAAAGAAGGTGTGTTTTCTTCGGTGTTCTTTCCATTTTTATTTCAATTTTGTTGAGAGAACTGTCCACTCTACGCATACAAAGTAATTTATTACGTGCTTGTATTTCGTTGTTCGGTGTTCATTTTTAAATGAAATAAATAAAAATGGCAAGAATTTAATTAATGTTGTGTTTTTTTTATAATTACAGTATTTTCATTGAAATACGTAATTGAATAAGTAAACGAAACGTATCAGTTAAGGCCTGCTTATTACAAGCACCAAAAATTTTAAGTACAGTCTTCGAGGTCTCGGGTTTAACACTTTGAAGTCGGGCCAAAAGAAATTTTCCTGATTATAACAAATTAAATAAAATAATTTTAATCACAATTACGGTAGAACGTTGAGATGAGAAGAACACACAGAGCACGCGTGGGAGAAATAGATAACGAAGGAATGAAAGGCATATAAAATTAGATCGTGGGAAACAGAAGGTGAAATAACCTCGGGGAAAGATCAGAATGAAGGATGTGAAGGTACGGCCCGATTAAACTGGCTCTGAATGGTCAGTTGGCGAGGTTCTGTGAACGTGGTAAGGAACAATTGGATTTCAAAGACAAGGATTTCTTTTATCAGTTCTTCGAGGGGCAATCTACTTCGTGGAGTTAGTGCAGACTAGGAAATAATATATCGTGTCCAGTTCAAAATGTCAGAATGGAATCTTATTCTAGTCATATGATTATTTCAGACTTGTAGGACATAATTCTGGCACAAACACCTGTGTATACAAACCCTTAGTAAAGGACGCTAAAATGACTTTGAGTCACAGATCATGAGGACAAATGAGACGTTGTCACACATCGTCCATCCGTCTCCCTTCTGACGCCTTCCTGTGATGTAACTTGTATCAAGAAAGATTCCTCCCGAAGAATGTAATAGTTATTGAGCTAGCCAAGAAATGTCCCACTGTTTATAAAACAGTAATTTTCATAACATTTATCACAAAATTTTGCCACTGGACCATATCCTGAGACATTAAATTTAGTTCTCGACTACACACCGTGTTTAATATAAATTTTAATTTTAACTTCAAATCTGCAAGTGTATATCTCAAGTGTTCGGTGACGTTTTCACAAGATACCACCACCGGATCTTAATCCAGTTAAATCCAAATGGCATCCATACATCCTGGCAAGTGTATATCTCAAGTGTTCGGTGAAATTTTCACAAGATACCATCAGCGGATCCTATGCCAGTTCAATCCAAATGACATCCATATATCCTGTTTAACATCCTTTTTAATATTATCCTCTTTTCTCAGCCTAGGTTTTCCTTCAAAATATTGTACACCATTATCGTCTTCCCCACGTGTATTACATAACACAGTTGTCTTATCATACTTGATTGTAAGACCCCAGTTAATATATGGCGAAGAATAAAACCACGTAATTTTAAGCACATAATTGCCAATGCTTTCTCCTAATGACTGTGAGTACAGATGACGAGCTTTAAAATTGTCCACACGTTTAAACTCTGTGTTCGGAGCCTACGATGAATCCTTCTGCCACCCTATCAAGCACAACTGACCTTTTAGAAGATACTGTATTGCTTTTCTGACTCCTGTTCTGGGGGTGAAGACCGTGCCCTGGAGAACAGGTTTCAGCTCATGTCCAGCGGACGACATTTCCCCCTGCTGGATAACTGTAACTTTAAATGACCCAAAACGAATGATTCTTCCTTGGGATTTTGTTAAATGTCATGACTCTGATACGTCTCCTGCCCGAGGCGCAGGAGTTTTACCTTAGCACTCCTATAAGAGGTCGTGAAAAATGTTTCATTACCATAATTCGTAAGAATGGCATTGTAAATGTATATAATATCACCGTTCCTAAACATTTCTCAAGCAGCGTCCCCAGAAATGTCTCCGATGCTGGTCCACAAATTTTACATAGCATTTCGTTGTATATAAATATTAATACTTTTTAATAAAATATTTGTTTTGTTTCCTTTTAGTACTAGATAGTTTGTCCGCAATTAATCTGGTTTTCTGCGTTCAATGATGTGGCCGATCAAGTGGGGAAGGAGCACATAATATTGGGATCGGCCTCTGGATTTCTCAGACTTAACGAAGCCACTTTTGATATATTTTACTATTTTAATCACTTCGATACGAAGACGCTTTTAGAGGTGCTTATAATCACTAAAGTTTGACACTTAAGCTGTTCAATGTGAGGCGAACAGAGTACCGATCCTCTGAGAAAAAAAAATGCTGTATTCTTCCAGCTCGTGAATAATTGGTCTGCACGAAATTAGAATAAATAAAGATATCTTTCGTGGAGTGAAACGCGTGCCTTTTCCCAAAATAGCCTTTTCAGCGTAGAACGTAAACGAATGGCTTAGCTGAAGTGGTAATATTTCTGTCACTATCGTCAGAGCCCTGTTGATGGAGGGATCAAACACTTCTAAAGCATTGGTAAACTGTCAGACTACACGGCCCATCAACCCAGAAGACTGCCATTTTCTATTGAGACCTGTTTCAAGACACTCTCTGGCATTTGGATAGAAGAACTGATAAAAAAATACTAAATCCCTAGTTATTGTGGCTGGTCTCCTGAATGATAGACATATTGGTTCCGGGTCATTCAGAATACAAAGTAAGATATAACTCGCTCAGCTGATATGCTCAAGACGTGTTTGGAGATAAACACGTTGTATTTAAATGTGGCGATAAAACAAGCGGATGCACATATTTGTCCATGCCTTCAGGCGGGATTGAATCAGCCAGTTTTATATGCCATCCTACTAATTTGCCGAAGTTTGGACAATAATTTTATCATATGAGTTCCAAGAGGAGACTGGAACAGACAGTTCTTAATTTAATGTAACTTAAATGAGTCTATCTGTATAGAGAAAGGAAATTAGCAACCTGTTGTTATATTTCTTTTTTACACAAAAAAATATAATTACCAATTTTCTAAGTGATTGATTGCATCATAGACATCAATGCTGTGCACGCCGAATACTGTCGAACGCCATAATTACAAAGTAGCTGCGTTGCTATACTACTCGTAGATTCATCTACGTCAGTTGAGACTCACCCTCCAGGGGTCCAATATAGATGGCCCCATTCTTTACTAATGACGGACAGCCTCGTAGAGACCCAGTCACGTTGTTTTGGTCTTGTGTCATCTATTATTGCTCTCTGTATATTTGTGTAAATGTCCATGCGCAAATACGTTTACCTTGGTACGAAAACGTGAAGGAAGTGAAATGTTTCAACGGCTTTGCCTTATTAATGTTGGACCCCAGATTTCTGATGGATTCAATTTACTACTCTGTAGAATGCCCTAACAAAACTGGCTCCCAAAATTGACCTTAAACACAGACTCTTAACAAATTAAGGAATAATTAAACTTTTAACTGTTATATTATATTATATTATATTAAATCTTGTCCGTCTAATCACAATAAATTCTTATTAAATATTAAAATATTACAATAATTAACATTTAAAATATTTAAAATATTAAATGATGTTCTTTATCGAAATATTCGATTTACATTAGACCATCATTTTTCATGTTTCACGACATGTTTCAGTTCCTAAAAGAACTATCTTCAGGTGTATATAATTATATAAAGCTTCAAAACGATAAATAATTCAAATACAATTTTCATATATTATGCTAGCGTACATTTTTATCAGATTTTTACCAGATATCAAACGATGTAGCAGATTTGAGGTGGGGGGCTGTTCAACCAGTTCCGGTAATTGTCATGCGTGTGGCATTCCACTGCTCCTGAAGAAGTTCAGAACATTGTGAAATGTACTAAAATTTGAAAACACGTGCCATTTTAGATAAATATCACTGTGTAAAGAAAAGAGATGATTTAAAGACGACGCCACGAAGAGGATTGACTGAAAATGGAGGTGAATTTTCGGAGATTTTTGTCCTCGATATTGCGCGGAATTAAGCAGCCAGTTTCACGCTAGGAACACTTTAATGGTCTTAATGAAATTCAGGGCCGATACCGAGGTCAAGAGGAAACTTCCTTGATTCAAACCCGGTACTTCGGTTAATAACCAGTCACTCCACAAGCAACTTACACAGACGACACAAAACATTACGTCGTCCGTGTATATTAATCATTTAAAATCCTGTGGGAACTAGATGTACCATCCGGTCTTTTAATAAATAAATAAATAAATTTTGTATTTATGGATTTCGTATGATTATCACCGCAAACAGAAATTATTTCCTTAAACAATATTTGATCTGCGTAATGGTGAAGAGTTGTGTTTTCTTTGCGGTACAGACTGGATTCTTAAATATTATTTAGACAGCTTCGTCCCTAAAGGTTTAAATTTGTTGAACACTTTTAGAACTTAAAACGTGGCTTTATGTGTTTCAAAATGTTTGTAACATTCTAGTGGAGATACTTCAGTGAGAAGTAAGGGGTACAAAGTTTTAATTAACCTGGGTCCACTGAATGAGTGTAGGACACTTACCTGTCACAGTCAAGCCATAAAAAATACTTTGGATAACCACTGGCACTATTTGCGGTGAACTTGAATCCTACTCGCCGGTAGGTTCGGGCCTCTTACGTCTGAAGGACATTACAACGCCATTAGCCGTGGTGATACTGATCGATTAATTGAACTACTACTGTAACAGGAGAGAAGCGCTGTACTTGGAGCGAACGGGCGACCTTTCCTTGTCAAGAGTGTTTGTTAATGACGCTACGCTGATTTAACCCGGGGCGGTAGGGGGGGAGAGAAAGACTCCCAGAGGAGCAGCCTCAACAGAAAGTCGTTGAAGAACTCTTCAACAGTGGCGTGGCATTGTAGTCCCTGCAGAACACGGATAGGATTCTACTGTTTCGCAATCTGAACGAACCTTTTGTTTTATATAATTACTATTTTTCATCGAAGCATTAAACCAGATTTTTCCTCTATGAAGCCGTCGTTTTGCAGTCCGTTTATTGGCTAATCTAACTTATAAAAATAGAACAAGGTTCTTTACGAGAAACTGATAGTTGTTCAGACGATCTATAGAGAAGAAAAGTAATTTAGTAAAGATACGGGGGAAAATCTATTAAGGTTTATTTAAAGTTACTTTCACGAAAATATAATTATAAGAAATGAACGAGGTAATATCAATGCGTGTCGTTTGCCAGGAAAAGGAAGACGTATTTCACGTATAGTTAATGCTTATCACTGTAAGCCTGTGTGGTTTCGGTAGAAACAAACAGTAGGCTGCATTACCGAAATATTACCGAACATCGGTGAAGCGTCTAAGTTATCAAGACCAGATGTACTGATTGAGTATCAGAATGTTGGGGTAAATTAATTGGTGATCAGGTTAGTCAAAGAGGACGGAGAAATATAATTTTTCTGCGAAAATATTATAATAGGCAAATGATACGTTATTGTGATGCGTGTGTGACTTTAGCTTCGTTTTTAATGGCGGCGTTCACATGATCTGAACTCCCCCCCCCCCTCCCCTTTCCACATTCTCTCAATTCACCGCCCTCCCTCTTCGCCCCGAAAAGCAGTGTTCTTTTTTTGAAAATCCTGGACGAAATATGAGGGCTCATCAGTATGACACGGATGTGTACTCTGTGGTACCCCTCGCCCTTCGTCGGGTCCAGTCCGGGTCTCCTGCACTTGTCCGTTCAAAGCCTCCGCAGTTCTGAAACCACGACGAGAATTTAATGCAATATTTCTGTTTATACACGAGCCGGTGTGTTGCGGGCTGCCTGCCTTCTTTCGTGTCTCTGACACGCCGCCTGTCTGCCTAATCACTTATCAATCCATATCAACTGATGCGACTAGTCGAATCGCTGTATATGGCATCGGAAGCGCATTGATTTCTTTTATATATCCCCAGTTTATTCTTCGATGCTATATCAAATGCGCGGTTATATGTTGGACCTATAATCTCTCTTTCGTATACTTAAGTGTTGCTTTATTTCTAATTTGACGTGACCACCCTTCATCAGCCGTACGCCTTACGCAACGTTATAAATCAGGTTCCATGTGAATGACTCATTATAAAAGATGTTTAAGTAAGCTGTCGTGTCCCAGCCTAGCATTTGCGTGGAGTCACTGAGGAAAATCATAGAACCCGAGGGTCTAGAATCTACTCCGAATGCTCTGAAATAAAATATAGCAATTCTGAACATACAACACCGGCGTTTAATAGAGTTCTTTCAAACATTTTTCCATTTGAACTGAATGTCTGTAGGTGATCATAACCCTCATTATGTCTACACTCGCTACAACGGGCCAGTTTCTGTGGCGTAGTTCTATCTGAATTACGAATTGCAGACCCAGATTCGTGAAAATTCCTACTTGACGGCTTACGTTTGTAAATTTTGGCCCTTAGTTTACACGGATTTCTGTGAACACGGACACACAGACTAAGTTTACGCTGATGATATGACAGATAAAATCCGCGTACACTGATACTTTTCCATTGATACATCTACACGTATATCCTTGCTGAATGATTCCTTTTCAAGCTGTTAGTCTGCACCTGTCTTGGTGCTTTACTGCGGTGTAGATATCTTATTAATCAACTGAAAAGTAAATGCTGTATTTAAAACAGTCTGGAGGGGATCACGACAATTTGAAATCCTAACCTATGCGTCATATGGCCTCCGAAAGTAAGCACGACATGCTTTTTCAATTTTACCATTCCCGCATTTGCAACGATTTCTACACTTCGATCCTTAATAGTAACCTACTGCCTTACTTTGCCGTGAACTGAGCGATCTATTTACATTCCTCGAAGATAAAACAATTTGTACATTCTATCATTATGTAAGACTTGAGGTTCTCACAGCGGTGAGTATGAAGATTTCCGTCTTCTGGGTTGTTGCGCTGTGTAGTCTGGTCGATGTTAACCAACGTTTCAGAGGTCATACTGC
>NW_019059724.1:327439-338400 GCF_000696155.1 Zootermopsis nevadensis | reverse complement strand
ATCTTCATTCTATCATTAGTTTTACAGAACCGTATGTCGTTTTTGCATTATAATTACATATTGATTGTCTTTTTGCGTTTAAACTCTTTGGAATATCACAAATAAACCTAATCTACGTAACACTTCATGTTCTTATCGTTACGCCCTTTAAAGATAGTCCTAATTTTTATGTGTGTTATATCACGTTGTTTTGGTAATATTCAATTTTATTTATATTTGAAGCGTTTAATTTTCTCTTCTGTTATCTGTATTTTTTGGCTGTATCGTCTTGTAACCCGTGATGTAGTTAACAGAAATCCTGTGTGGCTCTTCAACTTGCACGTTTATGTATTAAATACCCCTGTTTACTGAAAATAAATGTCTTGATCAGTTGAGAAATCACGAGTTTATCGAAGAAGGTCCTTTGTCGTTGAGCTACATCTAACCAGAAGCCATTTAGTAACCTAGCTGGACACGAAATAAATTTATGTTAGTCATAAGAACATTTAGCCTTCTTTTGGGCTCACTAGATAAGAGCTAATCCCTATCTCCGGACCTTCCATCGTCTAGTAAATATAAAACGTAAAACGACGTTTCGGAGATGGGACTCTATCTCCGTCTTCAGGTTCCTACACAGTTGGGCTCACTAGATAAGAGCTAATCCCTATCTCCGGACCTTCCATCGTCTAGTAAATATAAAACGTAAAACGACGTTTCGGAGATGGGACTCTATCTCCGTCTTCAGGTTCCTACACAGTTGGGCTCACTAGATAAGAGCTAATCCCTATCTCCGGACCTTCCATCGTCTAGTAAATATAAAACGTAAAACGACGTTTCGGAGATGGGACTCTATCTCCGTCTTCAGGTTCCTACACAGTTGGGCTCACTAGATAAGAGCTAATCCCTATCTCCGGACCTTCCATCGTCTAGTAAATATAAAACGTAAAACGACGTTTCGGAGATGGGACTCTATCTCCGTCTTCAGGTTCCTACACAGTTGGGCTCACTAGATAAGAGCTAATCCCTATCTCCGGACCTTCCATCGTCTAGTAAATATAAAACGTAAAACGACGTTTCGGAGATGGGACTCTATCTCCGTCTTCAGGTTCCTACACAGTTGGGTCCACTAGATAGAGCTAATCTCTATCTCCAGACAAAGTAAAAAGTGAAAGTCTCACGGATGGATGGTGTGGTTATGCCTTTTTATTCTGGGACTTTCACTTTTTACTTTGTCCGGAGATAGGGATTAGCTCTATCTAGTGGGCCCAACTGTGTTAGAACCTGAAGACGGAGATAGAGTCCCATCTCCGAAACGTCGTTTTACGTTTTTTACGTTTTATATTTACTAGACGATGGATAATATCCAAGAAAATTTTTATTCAATTGATTCTAAAGGGTTTGTTTGTATATTCAAGGAATTAATAAGGTGCAGTTCAAGTCATCGTACTAAACAGCAGAAAAATAATGTCCAATTCAGCGCAGTGGAATACAGAAACAGTGCAAATACGGGATCGTTTTGATAGTAGAATGAGGTGAAATGTGGTCACTTGTTTTCAGCATATCAGATAGCCGGAGAATTCTTGCATTAAGATCGCAATTAATCTCCGAATTATTAGGCCCTAATAAATAATCATTTCTCTTCTTACGCTCAGACATACAGACTGAAGTGGCGGTGATGGAAATTCACGAGCCTGCAAGAAATTGATATTTGCTACTCTTATAAGTCGATTTTTTTTTATGTTACGAGTCTAGAAGTTTCGTAAAATGAAGTTTTGTTTGTTATCAATTTGCGTAATATGTTATTTCATAAAAGTAGAAAACTCTTTCTGTGAATAAAAGAAATCGGTGAATTTTCATCTTGAAGACAGCTGCAATTAATCACCACGATACAAAAGGCTGTACCATTCAATTGCAGTGGAGAGGCTCCATACTTATCACTGTCTCCTGTACTAATGATGGCTTGGGGCAACAAAAATACAAACCAGAAGAATGGACGTCAACTTAAAAAAAATTGAAGTGGGACATCTTATGACCAAAGTGGTTGTGTGCCTGGATGCGGGGAGGAGTGTGCTCCCAAGCTGATGAGATATCGTTTCTCTCAGGGATGTGAAACTTGAGGTAGAAACGTGAGGGCACAATACAGTCATTTGTGATTTACAAAACAGTTTAAATTACTTCCTTACCAAATTCAAACAGTGCATCAGTTACAACGACGTAGAAGGTTTCACAGAAGTTAAATTTTTGTCTTAAATGGCAAGATGCCTCGGAGGCTGATGATATCAGCGGTGCAAGTCATTTAACGTTTTATCCTGCAGTCAGTGAGTCACGTGACGAAAGCAGAGTGAACATGATTTGGTTCCTCCGACTGTAAACAGTTAATTGATTTAAGTAACCGCGTAGATATGTCGTTTGATGAATTAATAATCGCTCAGGTGGTCAAGGAAATTCAAGCCTCTTCTGAGGCCCTAAGGTTCGTTTTACTGGTCACAGGATAATGCTGGCAGAATCTCTAATACCTTATGGCAAAGCTAAATCGCTAATGTTTAAAGAATGTATTCCACCCTCTCGAACTCAGGTCTGTTCGTGATATGTATTCGTGATAGGCGCGAGCCCGCCTGGAGCCGCCGCCGGTGCAGATCTTGGTGGTAGTAGGATGGCTATTAGAATTGTATTACACACATTTTATCCTCTCCGATGCTCCTTACGATATACGTCGACTTGACACTGCTTTTTCCCGCTATGTACATTTAAAATCTGTCCTGTCTTTGCCTTCAGATTTTAGACTAAGGATTAGTAACTTTATGGAAGTACGTAAACACGTAAAGTGTTAATGTTAATTAGAACAGGTTTTGTTTCGTAAAATAAAATCTGAAGTTACACGTTCGGTTTCACAATATTTTAAGCAGCTAACGAAATCATGTCTCTAATATTGTAATAGCAAACAATACAGTACAGAGCAAAGGTTACTAATACGAAATCGTGTTCTGATAAAAATCATTCTGCCTTCATATGTTCCAGCTGGCACAGAAACCGATTTATTATGAGAACTGGACACCACGAAGGATGTCTGTCGTGCACTGTCTCTTCCTCGAATTCTTGGCTTTCATTTTAAACGTGAGTAATAATGAATCGGCTCTATCTACCTTTAGTTGAACTAGTGTACAAGGATGACCACAACCCTTCTACTGGGAAGTAGACTGTAACTTACCCTATTCAGACAATTGTTAGAATGTCTGCTTCTAATTTAAAAATTGGAAAAATAACTCATAATCTTTAGGCCCTTCTTATTCGGAATTTAAGATGGAGGAAACACAAATATAGGTCTATATTTCAGTTTTATTATAGCCGACATCTGTGTATTAATTCTTCGTCCTCACTCACATGACTACCGAAAATGAATTACCTCAGGACTACGAGTATATATTATTCTCTGTAATCACAGATATTCTATATACCACAGTTATTTCTTTTACAAAGTTACACCTTATTTTGCTTGTTTATGTGTATGTATCTCATAGTAAGTTTTTAACCAGTTAATAGATTTTCAAAGAACATAATATTAATATCATGCATTACCATAGCCCGAAACTTTGGTGTCATACCTGAGACACAGAACACAATTGAAATTGGTATGAATTATGCTCAAAAAATGTATGACTAGATTGTAAAAGTTTCAGAAGGAAAATTGTTGTCATAAAGGTTTCTTACTTATTTATCGATATATGATTGATAACTGTTTAAAATACATCGACTTTACGTTTCTATGCTGTCTAAAATGTTCTTCCAGGGAGGAAAGTAAAGGATTTTGTCACCCCTAAAATACAATTCTGTCCCCCTCTCTTGTGCATGTCTGTACGTCTGTCTTCAGTAATGTCAAGGGTCATCACCTCTGCTCTAAACCAAAGACTGACTTGCTAGCTTCAGGGTGGAATGTCCTGTTATTGTTCAGTATCCAAGTGGCGTGGTCTTCTGCAGAACAAGAAGCTTTTTCTATGTATCTCAACTCTGACGCTCATCAAAATTGTATTTCTTTCTTTCATTTATTATTTCTTTGAAGATTCTCATCCTCTTTATTTTTTATATGTATTTTCGAAAGGAAATAGTGCATGAAAGAAAACGCCATCTTTTCATTGCCCCGAGTTCTGTAAACCTGAAATAAATAATATTCTACGTTAACAAACACTTGTCTTTGTTTACACACGCTTTGAAAGTAGTGCGTTGTCCCTTCACTCATCGATAGCATCCAAGAATAATTAGCGTAGGTACACCAACCTTGGCAAAAATAATTCAGTGTTTAAAAAACTGTTGTACTGCACGATTGCCAGTCTTGAGTACTTCCTCACTTGAGCACAAGACACGTGCTCCTCAGAGATGTCCGATCCGTCAGTTGATACAGCTGACATCGGGGCAGAAGCCAAATGTATCCGACACTATTCTTAAAAGCTGAAGAGAGGATGTCATTCGGGAGACGTAAACGCAGACAGAGGATAATATTAGATGGATGTGGGTGTGAGTAGTTTCAACTGGCTCAAGATAGGGAGAAATGACAGTATCGAATGAACGCGGTAATGAACAATTTGGTTTCTTGAAAATCTGAGCAACTGTTAGCTTTCAAGACAAGCTGTTCTCTATGAAGTTACATAAACGGATACAATAGCGAAGGGATATGGGTGTGAAACTTGGTCTCTCATTGGAATATTAGAAAGAAGTTGATCACTTTTTGGTCCAGGGTGTATGAAGAAGGATGAGGTTAGAGTTATTTGTGGCACTACAGAACGCTTAGGAATAGAAATTCTTATGTTTAATGTATTTTTTAAGTCCTTATTAAGACGAACCGTGGAGTGGGTTCAGCTGGCGGACCAGTTCGATAACTTTTGAGCTCACGAAAAGACTTTTTTGAGAACTTGTACGAACGGTATGTCACTAAAGTTCACTCACTTCTTGATTTTCTCCCCTACTGACACTAATACTTCAGGATCCAGACAGCACTAGTGTCACTTCAAGAATCTACAGGTTTTTTTTGTTAAACAGTAAAACTAGGCCATACAAAATGTTTCTGTTTAATGGCGGTGACTATAGAACTCATTTTGCTAGTCATGTGAAATTGAATATGAAGATATATCATTGACATAATTACAAATATAATTAAAATATTGTTTGAGCCAATATGTTTACAGTTACAAACATAACGATGGTGCGAAACTTTGAGGTTATAACTGACAAGTACACGATAGTGCGAATATCATAGCGAGAATTATTTACAAAAATGTATCAATAAACCGTGACTGTGATTATTAATTTGTAATTTTTGCTAGCTTCATCGTATATGTTGACTAGAACGTTTTTTTTACATGTTCAGTAAATATAACTTAATAATCTCCATGATTCAAAGACCTCGTTGTGAAGTTAATGGTCACTCTGATGATCAATAAATTCCTTGTAGCTCGAAAGTTTATTAACATTCATACGAGGCCCGCTACTGTTCCATACCCAGATCCATACAAATTCAGTCCACTGCCAATTTCCTATTTTATTTATTTAGTGTTCTGTCTGACGACAGGTCCATATGAACAGGATCCTTCCATCCTTTTCTCGGACTGGGACCTGTTCATATACGTTCTTGGCAGATGATCCAGAAGTGGTTTGCCATTGCCTTCTTCTGTGTGTGAATGGAGTAATTGTTGGGATGCCACGGAGGAAAACTCCGTGTTGCCTAGACCACGGCCTTGCCCAACACAAGTTATAAATGCGGGCCCCGCCGGGAATCGAACCCGAGACCCCAGGATTACAAGGCCAGCGTTCTAGCCGCTAGACCACCGTGGCTTCAATTTCCTATAGATCCATTTTAATATTATACCCCAGTTTCCTTACGCGCTACGTGCACAGTTTTCAAAATTGTGTTTTCGAAGAAGATGTTCGATTCAGGAGAATAGTCTGCTATCATCCATTCTTTATTTGTCTGAACAACTAGACGCTGTTAAGGTAATAACATTTGTCTGTAGTTTTCCAAGACTTGAACGTCGGTACGTGTTAGGGACGATGGGATAAATTGGAAGTGGACGAAGGAATTGTGTGTGTGTGCTTCTTTTACTGGTGAGGTGCCAATGTGCCCAGGAGAGCTGGAAAAGAAGCTTTAGTTGTGAACGAGAAGGGAGAGTTTCCCGTTGAGTCTATCAGAAGTTACTGCTCATTGGATCCGTCTAAGGGTAATCCTGGTTTGTTGCCTGTGATTACTGTGAAGTTACTGTTGCTTTTCCCAAGGAAACTGAGTGTTTGGAAGAAACATCCACACACTGCAGTTAAACTTCAGACGAGCCAGGCCTCAGAACTGGCCAGTTCACGGATTTATTCTTAAACTATTCTTATGGCAAAATAATAACGTGGTTTTTAATAATGTAAGTTATTGCGGTTATAAAAGTTTATATTCTGGACAGTTTATTTATAAGAATATACAAAAAAAAACATAAAAGTTCTAATGTCTATACTTTCGACATAAAATTGTAAACTTGAATTCAGAAATTTTAAATTTAATTTCTTTCACTTAAAGAGATTATGATAAAAATAATATATAATTTTCTACTAGTAAAGTCGTAAATTGTCCGTGAATTCTTATTTATTTATTTTTATTTATTTCTTCTGGTATTTAAATACATTTTAAATTAATTTATAAAAAGAATAAAATATATTTTATCTTACGAAAATTTTTGTGATGTCTTACAAATCGCCTTTTTGTTTCTACATTTCTATCACATAATGAGAAATGGCATCAGAATAATTATGGTGATCTTGGTGGACGTTAAGATGTTATTATTGTGAAGTTTTCAGAATGACTGCTAGAGCAAACAAAGAGTAAGTTTAGTTACGTTTAGTTATCGTTAAAGATTGTGATTAATCAGAAAGATATTTTGTAGCTTATCACTGAAAATAATACATTGAGAATAATGATGATGATGATGATAATAATGAAGAAGAAAAGTGGTAATGATGAAGAACTCGAAAAATACCCTAGAAACACATTAAACGTGTCTAACATGCGATCAGTAGACCCGTTCTGTCTACAGAACTTCCACGTTACAAGTCTCGTATTTGATCAGGCTGCTGGATATTCTAATAGACCCTCCCCTACCTTCTATTATGCATGGCTGACGAAGACAGTGCCTGCTAGTAGCGCCCCCTTATATAAGGCAGTAAAGTACGCTTTCCTTGAATAGCAAACATGTAAGTGAATGCTACATTGTTTGCCAATTAGCCCCTATTATAATAGATTCCAGGTTGTGTGAGTGTGTATTCTAACCTTTGAAATCGTCTTATTGTATCTTACAGAATCGGAATGGTAAATATCCGCTCCATTAGCTATATAGATGGAGGGAGGAGAGGTTTAGTAGGAGATTGGTAAGGGGGTGGGTGAGGTTATTGTTTTCAGCTGTGCTTTATGGATAGGGATGTGTTATCGTTCGAACTTTCACCCTTTCCTCCCTCCCCATTGGTAGTAATTTATCTAGCGCTAATATTCCACGCAGCAAAGGTTCGTACATTGTAGTGTGAACAATATAGTAAACCACTTACAAGTCAGAATCTAGGAACAAACTAAGTTATGTTATAACGGGGGTGAATACGTAGGTAATTATGTTTATTAAATATGTTTTCCTTCAACTATAGAAATCAGAGTTATGTTAAGGAAATAGCTTACGATTTTCTGCTCCTGAAACGTCGCGTATGTTTAAAAAATTATGCGTTGTATAACGGGAAGTGCTCAGCGGTGAAATAAACTACGCATTTTAAGATTTTGTATGTAGTCTGTCAGTCTGTTTCGTGTTTCATAAAGCGGTCTGGCTGTTTCTTGGAAATTTATCCCCGAAACGTCTTTGCCGTACTTGCAAGTTCCGCCACTGTACACTGTCATGAGTCAGGTAAATTATGTGTAATTCCTAACATTTTTCTTCCAAATCCGTTCTAATATTATCCTTCCATCTATGCTAAGTTCTCTCAAGTGTCATCTTCCATTCAGATATTCCGACTAATATACATTGTGAATTTATCGTCTCTCTCATTGGTCAGGTTTCATATATCTGTTACCCCCCTTTCTCTTATATCAACACGTTCTCAAAAACACTTCGTTTTCAAAGAAACTTGGTCAATCTCGAAGCTTTAATCGGGCCACGAATGTACCTCACACTTCATTTCAGTAATTTGGACACATGCAAAGAACGCCTCACTTCACGCTGATCAATAATTGATTAATTTACCTGCATAAGTCACATAGCTCCGAATGAAAAGAGGCGATAACCCGAAAAATGTGATCAGTAAAGGACTCGAAAGGAGACGTTAATTGCCTGTTTAAAGGTACCGCCCCGAAATTTGTCTGGCAACACGGAGTTTTCCTCCGGGAGCTTCCCCGGTTTCTCCGTGGCATCCCAACAATTACTCCATTCACACACAGAAGAAGGCAATGGCAAACCACTTCTGGATCATCTGCCAAGAACGTATATGAACAGGTCCCAGTCCGAGAAAAGGATGGAAGGATCCTGTTCATATGGACCTGTCGTCAGACAGAACACTAAATAATAATAACCCAAATCACAATTGATGTCTATTGAAATCATATGAATAAAAATGCAACCTTCAACATAAAAATATCTATATAATTTTCTTTCGTTCTTTAAAGTGTCCTGGTGTTTATAAATCAGCACGCGTGTTATAAAAGGGTGTTTACCCTTGCATTACACCTCGGGAGGTCATCACTCTAAGCACGCTTTGTCTATATACAGGGTGATACAAAAGTCTCCATATATAGGGAAATCACCTAAAGGAACGCATTCGAAAAGGAATCACGCGCATAACACGAGATTTGTTAAAGCGAGTTCACCATGAGTGTGTTTTCAAAGGAATGACAACCATGTTTTGAGAATAAAGTGACAGGCTGTTTAAAAAGTGACCATTTTCCCTATGTATGGAAACTTTTGAATCAGCCTGTAGAATAATAAGACTGTTAATGTGGTATTCCGTATAGTAGACACGCTAGTCGCCGAGCTGAAACGCTCCATACAAATAAAACGTTATCAAGAAACATGGGAACAGCACCTAGAAGTTGCCTCTGGCGGAGTAAGTTAAAACGTATTCATCATCCGTATGACAATCGGAAGTCACGCAAAATATCGCGTTCTGCTTCTCTGACGAAAGACGCACTCTGTGTCCCAGTTTCTGTATTAAATTCCTTATAATTAATAGCATTTGAGGATAAAGTATTATTGAAGAAAACTTAATTCGTGAGATTTCTTTAACTGCATCAGTGTGACAGGAGATTTGTAAATGAAACTAGGTCATGTCATTCGGTCGCATGTCTAAAAGCTGAACCGGTTTACTGTGATACAGAAGAGATTAATACAATGAGAGAAACAATGGAAATGTAATTGAAAGCCCAAGATGACGAAAGAATAGCCTTGGGTCATATTTAGAATGTTTGCATTCTGCGTAATTCTTAATTAAAAATGCGAGAGACGATATTATCTTTGAGTGTCATGACGTAAATTAACACCGTACTTATAACGAAGAAGCAATTGAACGAGTGAGTATTCAAGACTGATTCTTTGTCGTATTGGCTCTGTAAAAGTTCCTTAACAGCTACAGGAGGGGGGGGGGACGTATTAGACGAATGAAGTAGACTACATAATAGGTAGTTTTATAATTTGATATTCTTAGGATGATTGAATTTCTGAGGAAAATATTTTGGCCAACGAGAGATATTTTAACATGACGTTTTATAAACGGCCTAACTAGGATACGTAGAAGTGTCTATAATTATACTCATCGCCAGGTATTATTAAGGAAATCTGGAGCAATGAGATGGATATAACACAGAGCAAGTATAAATGAGAACAGATACAATATTGTTACTAGTCTTAAATAGTGTGGGGAAGAAAACAGTCCAGAGACCAAGACACAGATGGATGGATGATCATGGCAATAATCCTTCGTGTTTCACAAACAATTACCATTTTCTTTTGTTGAGGCAAATTGTTTTAAATAGACTTAGTTTAGTGTGATTAAGCCAAGACAGGTGGATGGACAGGGCGTGTAGAAGGAATTCTCATAGCGAAACAGGAAATTCATAACAAATCTTGTTGCAGAACTAAGTGGGACTTGATCTATAATGAAACCTATACGTCAATTGGAAACACAAAAATTTACGATAGTACTGTTTATTTTACATTCTAGATTCTCAATTCGTGAATTATAACTCATGATGTTGTAAGTATGTATTTTTATTCCAGTCTATACACAATTGTCATCACCCGATAGCAGATGTGAGACACACCACACAGCACAAAATTGAAAATGAACATCTGACTATGAACATTACGAAGACCGAAAAATCTACAAAAGAAAACCTACAAAATTAAATCAATAAATAGTTGCATTGAAATATATAATAGTTTTAAAAAATAAAATGACGATAAAAAACCTGAAGATGATGCAATAATAGCATCGAAACATGTCGTTAATAATAATAATAAGCGCCGAATAAATGTAACATCGTAATACGACGAAAAGCGCTAAAAATTATAACATAATATAACTTATTGTGATATTTATATTACAGATGTTATAGTGTTATTTTAACAACAACATTTTAAATTACGTTTGTGTATAGACTGGAATAATAAATACATACTTAGTTCAACACAAACATGACGCATCTAAGCTACAAATCATGATGTTGTCTTATGCACTCCGTAAAACAGGTCGGTCTGACGTGATAGTATTTCCAGTAGGCTACATAATTTGACCAAAATCAGGCCAAAGATTGTCAAGTTACGAGACGACACAGTATAATTGTCACTTCTGTTTTATTACGCCAAAACCTCGAAGACACGCGGAAAAATATTAGTGAACACAAAATCCATATTTCATTTCCTTATTATTCCTTTCGATCAAATAACTTTTCTTAAGGGGGGTTATACCCAACAGGTTTTCTGTTCAAA
>NW_019059724.1:316947-327372 GCF_000696155.1 Zootermopsis nevadensis | reverse complement strand
CAACGGTCTTCGAGTTCTTGTTACATGCTTACGGACGGATTGAGCTATTTTAGTAGGCAGTTCGCAGAGATTTTGATACGTCTAAATTTTAATAGACCTGTGAAAAATGTAGTCTCTTAAGGTTTGAAATGTTCTTAATGTTATGTTCAGTGACAGGCTTCTGTGATATGGTGAATCGTCAGAATCTGTAGACCGCAATGTGAAATTTCGTTTTCAGCAAATTAAATTTAAGACACTCTACCATGGAGCTGTTAGATTATTCAACTCGTTTCGTTGTTATTTACAGTGTAAATTAACTAACCGATAACAAGATGAGACGGAGTAAACTTAATGTAAGCCAGCATTTTAATTTAGAAAATCTGATAGGTTTCTTTAGACATCTTTTTCCGCTGCGGTCCACACGCTACCAAACACAAGCATGGACAGATTGGGTGATTGGAAAAACCTGTACACTATATGACTCGTTAATACTGACGATCCACATTTCCTTAAGAGTATAACAACATCTGCTTGTAGAAAATAGAAGGGAGTGAACGTAAATACACCTGACTCGTTAATACTGACGATCCACATTTCCTTAAGAGTATAACAACATCTGCTTGTAGAAAATAGAAGGGAGTCAACGTAAATACACCTTTAATATTATCACAAGTTATGCATCTTCATTTCTGTAACATGTAAATATTATTGTCTTAATATACGACAGGTTTCTGTTATGAAGTGACAAATTACTTCATACAAATACATGGATAATTTATCGAAAATTTCCCGAATAGTTCATTAATACACTATATTTGTATCTCTGGATTCTTGTTGGTGCACTAAAATTGTGTTTCATATAACCGTTTTTAATTCGGATCTATGAAAGCCTCGTTTGTTGTTCAGAATATTTTAACTTAAAACTTCGCGTACTTACCTGGGTTGTTTGTACGTATTTAATTGTTAAAATAATATTTGTGCCAGTGCAAATTCTCGTTTTTTAACTTAAGCTCTGAAGCTAACGTAAGGGGACAGGAGCTTAATACTTTCTATGTCATAATACCAAAATTGTTGCAACGTTGTTAGATATAAACATACAGGAAGTGTTGCATTTGGTTCTCGAGCCATAGATTGCATATCTCTGGTTCAGGCTTGCACCAGGCTCACAGATACGGTTGAAGCAATGTCTTCTGGTGAAAGGCAAATTGCAGGAACGACACAACACCTCCTGTTATAACCTACGTGAATAGATTACTTTACGTGAAACCACATAATTTATAGTTCCCTCTTACACGAACAACGAGATGTTAGAGGCGATAAACAGGTTTAAAATTATTCCATTGTGTGTAAATAGACATATATATGTAGCCCTGTTCTTTCCTACGAATCTGAACAGATATTTCTACACAGTATCTGCCTGTTTACATTAACAGTGTTTGTAGCAGACTTGTGTTCGATATTTGAAATATTATTGCAGACTATTTTAACCAGACCCAGTAAACATATTTTGCACTTCAAAGTTAACCTTGTTGTTTAGTAGATTATAGTTTATTCTGTTATATAAGCTGAAGGTTCATATGTGTCACCCCAAAATACTGACATTGAACCTTTGCCTCAGGTAAATTCAAACAGCTCATATCTTCAAAACTTGTTTCTGTAAGATTCATTCTGCTATTATTCTGTCAATGACTCATATTTCTCACGAATTTCTTTCCGCAAGTCCCCCCCCCCAAAAAAAAGGGTATTTTATATTATTCCTTCTTCCCTTGTCTACGATACCTACCGATTCTTGCAAGAATTTCTTGCACTCAGTCACTAAAGATAAGTAATAAATTCTGTATTGTAACAGGCATACCGAGATCGATCACTCACCAGTCGTTTGAAGTTTATCGATCATTATCGTCCACTATTTAATCTAACGTTAAATAACTTCTATATTTAAATAAAAAAGTAAAGTTTGTCCCACTACACGCCATGTAGGCGTTTGGGGTGAGTGGAGGTATAGCTCCTCTCTTCCTTGACCTCGGCACTAGATGGGGGTGAGTGGTCAGCATCACGCCCCGGCCGGCTTTGCCCCCGGGAAAGGTCCCCGGTACCCATTGTAGAGGAGGCTGGGTGGGCCCCAGAGCCGGTCTGGACGCAGAGGCTAGAGGAAAAATCCTCTGCCCCCGTCGGGGATCGAACCCCGGCCGTCCAGCCCGTAGCTAGTCACTATACTGACTGAGCTATCCCGGCTCTATATTTAAATAGAATCGTTAAATAATATATACTAACTTACCAATTAATAGTGGGGGAACTTATAAATAACTTGTAAAATACAATCAAATATTTCTCTGTTTCGTTACATAGGTTACAATAATAAAATATTTCGTTATAATCTGTACTTTACATAATAGCCTAGAACAAAAATCAAAGTGTTTCAGTCTCCATTTTATCCCGATTTTATAAGGAAAATTTTGGATATGAGTTCATCTTATCTGTGTCCGTGATACTCCGAGCAATTTTTTAAAGAAATTGAAGATTTTCTTATGAAGTCTTGACAGAAATCATGCCACTTTCATATATATTTATTTACTAACATGGCGGTCCTGAAAACTTCTGCGTTGCGAAAGGCACTAGAGCCGTTTAACACACCGAGTTATTCCTCAATTAGTATGGGATAACAAAGCTTGAAAAATACGCAGTCGTTGTTAATGTAATTTCTTCTGAAATTTATAAAAAACATGGCGGCTACTCGAAATCTGTTGTTTTAGTAATAACAATTAATGAGCCATTCGAGCAAGATATGTAATATAAGTTTTTGTGTCATTTTCATAGTTCATAAATTATTAATTTAGGTGGAGTGCGAAAAATTGAGGTTATAAGCCTGTAGATAATTTTACCATAGCCGAAATATGTATAAATATAAATAAAGTGCCTTTATTTCGAGACTATCTAAATGCCGGGTCGTAGAATAGCGAATATTGCACACAGAAATTAACAGCTACACTTAGAATTATTTATTTTTAATTATGTATGTTCTTACTTGTAGATCAACGCACTCAGAATTATCATCAGCGTCCTAATTTTTTCCTGGAATTACTTTTTTTCAATTAGACTAAGGTACCGTGGTTCTTTCTTTAACATTAAATGATAAATTACCTCTCTTTTTAAGATTAGCTGGCAGTAAGTCTTAAATGACGAATTCAGATATTTTGAAGTGTAAACTACATTTGCTTTTAAGCGGAGAAGGTCTTGAATTTATCTCATGATCAGCTCTGTACAGAGCTCATAGAATTGAATTTAATTACTTGCACGCAATGTAAATTACGTAATAGAAAATTACCGAGGTCGTGGGAGAATTTTCTTTTTAATTATTGATCAAGGTTTGGAGAGAAGGGGCACGGTGAAACAGAAGAGGGAATTTGCTGCCTGTGAAAATGATTACGTGTGCTCAAATGTCAGAATGATTTCGAAACTGACTACAGAATTATTGTTACGAGAACGGAACGCGGTAACAAATTCCTGTTTCTGTGACTCCTATCTGATGCTGATGATGATTGTTTTGGAACCTTTTTTTATAATTGTTGTTGTACTATTCTGAAGTTTGTATTCAAACTTGTTAAAATCTCATGTTCTCACGGTTTTATAGGATATTGCACCGTGTAGTCTAGTATAAATTGATTGATGTTTCAGAAGTGATCAACGCTTTCATAATTAGAGCGATCTTCAGACTACACAAAACAACATCGTTAGACAGTTTTCTACGTGCGTTCTAACATGTAATACCTCTCCCCAGGTAGTTTGTTGACATGAGTGTATAAAGAATTTTTTATAATTATCGTATCTTTGTAGAGTTTGTTCAAATTGAGAAAGTTTACAAACGAGTTAAGACCTAATTATAGCCCTAAAAGGAGCATTACAGTGTTTTAATTTATATTGATAACGAATATTTAAAAGTCTTACTTAAATAATTTTCATTAAAGTCTTCTAACACCATAATTACACATGATAATTTCTGGACAGGTTTATTTTAGATAAGAACGAAATTGCCATTAGGGATTATGGTTAACTGATGTAGTGTTAATTATCACGTGATTCCAAAATGGAATAAGGTACTTGGATATTTGTTGCTAAGCAACCGAGATTCGAACTAGGTGAAATCTAGAATGCGATTCGTGCACTATTTATGAAGTAACGTGCGTGTGGATCTATTAATTGTGGGGTAAGGAAATAAGTTTGGAAAATACTGAGAATGTAAAATGTTTTAAGGAATATGAAATGGAAGCATTTTGGCTATGAAATTTCGTCGGAATTGACGGATTGGTTGTAGATAATTTAACGACAATGAATCAGTTTCAGAGAAAACTTAATTTTGATATAAGTTTATGATCGTATTAGAAGAAATTAAAAGAATTTTGTAAAAAAACAATTTGGCCTGTCTGAGTATGTTATAGTGGAATTTATCTGGAATGACAGAGAAAAACCAAGTGTGCTTCAGATGATGATTGACTTCAAAAATGAATTCTTCCTGAGATCCTTCATCTTAGCAATTGTATGAAATACACTTTCTCTTCAAAGATGACTCTGCTCTTCGGAATGCGGTGTTTATGAACGTAATCCAATAACGTTCTGTTTCTCTGTATCATCGTAATTATTATTGGTCGGTACATGCAAATTCAGTGATACCAAACATCAAACCAATGGCCTCTTAGTATTCTCCTTCTTCTTAACTCCTGGTATCATCTCCTTATGTACAAAAGTCTTTCAATAAGTGATATTGAGCATTACCACAGATAAATAGATAATCGCCCCCTGGTTCAGTTCCAACTTTTTCCCATGTAATCTCCTGTACTCCCTCTAAATCTGACTTGTATTTTTCTAATTGTCTTGACACTATTTTTAAAGAACGTGACATATACGGAATCCTGACATTTATAAGTTTTTATAGCTTTCTTCTCATCATGAAACATCTAAAGGAAGTGTACAGACTCGTTTCATCTTTAAATCCAAATTCCCTTTCTGAGAACTGTTTCCATGTACTATTTTATGTCTTTTAGATCAAGGAAAGGAACTATAATGAATCTTAATTATAGGCTTTTAAAACATTTTTCTTATTTCTCTGTTCCTTCTACGTGTTCATCTTCTTCTTATCCTCCAACCTGTGACGCAATATTACTGGTAGAAACGAACGCCATATCTACTAGCTCAAGACGCGTGCAGTTCGGGATGGAAATTCATGGTTCTGGTGTATTCTGAGAGAATAAGTCTAAGATATGTAACCCAAAATCAGTTCCCACTAAGTAGAATAGTACTTGTTATTCACGTTGTATGTTACTTACTTGTATGGACCTAGGTATAAGTGACAGGATAATATTAAAACAGATCTGAGATAATTTTGATTTGACGGTGCGGACTACATTGGCTCTGGATATGATGTAGTGGCCTATTTTTCTAATCTCTATACCGAGCAGTTGAGTCTCGTAACAGGCTAGGGAATTTTTGACCAGATAAGCGACTATTAGCTTTTAAATAAAATTTCTAGTGTCTTAAATACATTTTATATCCTGCAGAAGGTCAATAATGATTCTAATATAAATTTTCTTACATCAAATAATCGTGTAAGTAATGGTCTCTCATAGACAATTGTTTTGTGCGTATATATGGATGTGTTTTTTTTCCAAAGCCAAGATCTGAAAATGTGCTTTGCTATTATAAATGTGAGACAATGCAATATTTATATTCACTTTGTGGAATTAGGTCCGAGATCCTCCCCCTCCCTTCACACCCTCGCCGTTCTAGCCGACACCCGTACAATACAATGCTAGTCAGGCTTTAGTGCAGTCACACTGAAAGAGATAAATAAAAAGGATGCTGGGAAGAAAAATGGGCGATATGTTATATCGTCTTATTTCTTCTTAAGATCCGAGAAAGAGAATAACCAAAGAATAAGAATAAAAAAGAAAATATTAAAATAATAAATGTAAGTTCCTTCAGAAAGGGTGTCCTTGGTTTTGTTTGTATGGGTTACATTACATGTAAAATTTCAGTTTGATGAATTGGTAGCTTAGAAATGTCATCTTGGGAATAATCTATAAGGCCGAATCTCGTGTATCGTTCTATTTTCTTGTAGCAAAGCCCATGAATTATATTGTCTTTAGGAGATGAAGGTTTTTAATCGTGTTAAAAGAGGCCTTTTTTGTTTTGTAAATGTGATAAAACATATTACTGTTTTGTAATAAGATCTCTTTAGAAAGTTTTCTTCTGAACGAGATTTCTTCAGTTCCCCCAGGATAGTGTTTTAAATTCTCTACTATCACATGTTCTTCGTTAATTGATATATAACCTTTGAATAAATAAGTAAACAAACACATCGTCAGCTTTGAAGTGAAAATTTTTATGTTTAATTGCATAAATAGAGTGTTCATTTTAAACTAATTACAATGTAACTATGTTAATAATATGTGCACTGCAGTTAAGTCCTTTCAGTCTCTGCCGTTAGTGATGGAATAATTCTCGTCATTGTGTTTGTGCGCGTCACAACAAGTGTTCGCTTGTTTTCTCCTGTCGCAGTAAAAGCACCGAGGTTTCCAGCCATCTGAAAAGAAAAGAAAGTAAACTTAAAATTTAGAACTTACGCACATCCAGTTGCACGGTTCATTACGGCAAGGTCGTATTTAATTAAGTGTCCAGGTTCTTCAGACTTACGGGGAATGTCTGCTGATGTAACGCGAGTCTGACATTTATTCTGGTTTACCTTGTATTAATCCCAGCTGGATCGTCGACTAACCTGAATGAGGTATTGATTATTTGTATCAGTATTACCACGTAAATGACTGTATTAGTTTAATATAATCCACGAATTTTTTTTTCTTATATAATTTGACGGTCAATAATTTATCGTTAAACAACACGAGAACTAACCATCGCTATATAAATAATCTACTTAATGTGTGAAAAAAATTAGACAAGATAATTTATAGATTCAAGGCTGAACCTTTGCGATGTATTTAAATGAAAAACGTTTGCGAAATATAAAGATGGCCGCCTGCTGAGTCCTTGCGCCGCGTGGCCTCGTAAAAGATTATCGACTTCTCAGATGTGCTTGCTACCGCCATCATCAGGGCGGAAAACGCAACCACCCAGATTAAAATCATAATCGTCTCCGTGACAACCTGAAAGCTTACCCCGAAATAAATTTTTAAAATGAGACTTTTTATGTGTTTGATTTATATGAAATGCAGTCTGAATTCAAGATCTGTCGTGACATTGTAATATCATCTTCTATTAAAGAATAGGGCTTCCCCTTTAAGGACGAAGGTCATATGGTCCACTTTGAGAAGATCGTTAGCATGTCTTCGAATAGAGCACCGCCATTTGCATTGAACGACGTCTTTATGGCGAGGATGCCCATCATCTTAAATCATTAACATTCTTCGCGGAAGTAGACCAGTGGGAAAAATATTCGATATTAAAGGGATATTTGGTACTTAAATGCCTATTTCGGGGGAAAGGGGAGATTCATATGATGATGTCGTCTTCCACTGTGTCGTAAGACATTTGGCACGGCCACTTCATGATTCTATCACTGGAGATGGTGGCTAAGGATTTTGGTAACCTGAATTAATTTCTTGCAGAAGAGTTGAGAATTCATATTAAACTATTTTACGTCAAGCGTATAAAATATACCCATGACCTAGACACATTTTCTATCCCTTTTATTACCGAAGTAAATTAACGGAATGCTAAAACAGTTGGTGGTCCGCTAAAATTTTCTAAATAAAATTAATTTTTGTGTTGTTATTTTGTGGTTTGGCGCCAAGTGTATTCGTAGGTAGAAGCTAACGTTTCAGAGAAACATACTGTCTCCATCTTCAGGGCTACAGATGGAGAAAGTCTGATTTTCTAGCCCTGAAGATGGATAAAATATATTTCTTTGAAACTTTTATATCTACCGACAATTTTACAATGCGCAAAATCTCAATTGTAATTCTGATTCCACATGTAGGAAAATGTGGGCTTCAAAATATAAAATTTGGGCATAATATTAACCCTTCATGAAGAAATGCGATTGAAGTGTTGTAAGACTTATTACGTTTTTAGTCTCTGGTGTTGTTATACCAGTTATTTATTTATTTTTCTTAATTAGTCTAACAGACGGATTCATAAGATAGTATAATTGCGTCATATTGTGAATCAAATATTAAATTAATTATTCCGTTTTGTCCGTCTAATCACAATTATATTTAAAATTTACAAATAAGTTAATTAAAATATCATGTAATAAATGTAAATCGATTATTCGATGTGGAACATAAAATGATATTTTAATTATCTTATTTGTAAATTTTATATATAATTGTGATTAGACGGACAAAACCGAATAATTACTTTAATAAAGACGGATTCAATTAGCCGAAGCCACTGAGATGCCTTTGATCCATCCGAGGTTCGATTCTGAGGAAGGACATTGATTTTTCTCCTCATTGCCACTGCGTTTAAACAGACTCTGAGATACATAACAGATACAGGGGATAAAGCAGTCGGAGCATGAAGCTACCCACTTGCCTTGATTTAGTGCCGAACTTGAAGCTAATTAGATTTCTAGCTCCACCCTAATTTTTGTTTTATGGTTTTTCGTAGAGGCAACTTTACCTTCATGCAGATGATAATTTCACGATGATAAAAATTAGAATTGTGTTTTTCTGGGTTTTAACGCCCTGTGATTTTATGTCGAATGCTGTTCGTCCCTTCGAATATTGATAGCCATTTACAAGACACAATACGATCCAAAATTATCTTCGTTTGTTTTATCTGGAAAAAAACATCTTGTGACCACAACATTTTTTTCAAGACTTCGAATAGGAGTCAGCATTGATTTCATATTTATCTACTTCAGAACACATGAGTCTGATAAATTTACGTCGTAGCTGGATAATTCTTACTTTAACATCCCTGGAACGTAACATTGTGCAAAGAATATTCAATTTTCTTCAGTTTTCTCTCATTTTGTATTTCAGCTCCCATCTCCCCACACTGCACACTCTTTGCTACTAATGCAATTACTGGGAAGCCCGAAAGAAAATCATGCAAGAGCAGTTATCTTACCTTGCAACATTCATTCCCTTTATATCTAGCCACTGGCTCCCTTATAACGCTTCGGTAGCCTTAATTTCAACAATTAACCTAATGGAAATCATATAATTTGGAACTTGTGTTTATTGTATTTGCCCCGTTCCTGCAAACCCCCTACTCCTCCCCTAACTCAAACCCCCTACGACTCGAGCGTGGAGTCATGCGTGTTCGAGACATCAGGACTGACACAACTTGGGATGTTCAAGGTAGAACAGTGGTACGGATCTGACCATAAAAAAGTACACACCGGAATAATTGAGCTATCAGACTCTCGAACGACGGAGAGAGGCTGGTGGAATTGGGATGTAGGAGATCTGGAGGAAAACTTTGGATGCGGGAAAACAAGAAATTAATAGATATGGGCGAGTTTGGAAGTCTAATCTAAAGATGGGAATGATAATATTAAAATGGAGCCAAGGGATAAAAGAGATGTGAAGATGACTGATGCTCAGGTGTATGCCAATGAAGAAATTTTGGTACTTGCAATTATGAACCTAACCTCCGCGTATAACATCACAGCGTTAAATTAGTTCCTTTCTTTTTTTAGAATTTTAAGTTGTTCATTTACTGCAGATACAAATTAATGTATCTTTTCTTTCGTCCTATCTTATCTGTCTTGTGCTGAGAAATTGTAACGTAGAGGAAAAAATGATGACAGAAAAGCAAAGAGAACTACAACATTTACCATTAGTCCGTGTATTTCGTTCGGTTCACAAATGTAATCTGTTCAGAAAAGTGTAAATTCTTTTTCTTCATTCGAATTTGTCCCGCATTTGCAGTGTCTGCGTTTTCATCTCTCTTGGAGGTTTGTGATTGATCTATTTTTTTGGAAATTGATAAAACTCCTTGCATGAGTGATCAGCCCTATCTGCAAGGTTTCTACGTATACAAACACAGTTATGTTATCAATTTCCGTTTATACTTCTCTGTTAGATCAAAATATTCTCTTCTTCCGTTAGAGTGAGGGACCAACTTTGACGGAAACATGAAACAGCACGTAAAATTTCAGTTCCATAAGTTGTAACTTTTAAGTGATTAGACAGAAGAATGTTTTATCTGATCTATTTCCGTTCTTCAATAAGGTTCATTTTGCTGTTCTACAGCAGTTTCATTTCACCTAACGTAACTACAGGATATATATAAGTTGGACACGTCGCCAAATTAAATTAATTCTGTTTTATTTACCGTATTATTACATTGAGTGAGAGAGACCGAGTGATGTATATGTCTAACCCAACTACTTGAGAGGATGCCCGAGCGCCATTATTAGTCTACGCTCCAACTGTTCTCGTCTTGTTTGCTGACAATAGCCAGAAGGTTGTCGGGACACAC
>NW_019059724.1:258883-316928 GCF_000696155.1 Zootermopsis nevadensis | reverse complement strand
CTTTCCAAACCAAAGTGATGCATCACTAATTAACTATTAATATGTATAATGACCACTGGTGACGTCAGATTACTAATGGGATTTTTTTATAACTGCTTTCGGACTGGATCTGGGACCCTATGTATTCATTTATGCACTGAATTCCGGGGGTAAGGCCCAGGAAGATTTAATCTGACCATTCTCATACGAGGAGACCATGATCTCAGCGTCCCCTCCACTCCCCCATACGCCTTCATGGCGCAGTGCTTAGACACAGGAACAAATTTATACTTTGCCTTATACATACTGTTTATTCGAAGGTGCCCTAACTTGGTACCCCCGCAAGCCAAGAATATTTTCCCGTTTGACTCAAGAACCAGGAAAAACCTGGTACTATTCTTAAAACAAATAACAAGTTTTATCTTTTATTAACAATGTTTATTCATAAATACCAAATACATTTGTTTAAATGTGCAGAAATTACTTTAGAATTACGTATTATTTTATATTTGATCCCGAAATAACTTGTATCTGAAACATTTTTTTACCTGAAAAACTTGAAGTTTACTTTAAGGTTTTTAAGTAAATAGGTCGCACGTCCTTTGTACTTACAGCGACAGACGAGATATGAATCACAATTTTTTCAAGCCTTCGGAATAAAGAGAATTAATTAACTTGTAGTAATTAGTAACAAATTAAGAAATAGTTTCGTGGACCTGGTTGCATGTGGTCTCAGGTCGTATGAGGTTCACTAAAAAAATTATCAAAGAAGTTCCACTTTCAAATTCTACAACATTTAGAAGAATAGAGAACATTGGCTATAATATCGAATATTATTAAATTAAACGGATTAAAAAACTATCAGGGTCTTCTTATGCAAGTTTACTGATCCACTGACACCATTGGTCTTTGTTTTGTTTGCGTTTATGAGATATAAATTGTTCTAAAACAATCAAGTCGGAGATGAAATTCTTATGGCCAAACTCTTGTCTACTCATACGTTCATTCTCATTGGCTTGTATGTGACTCAAAACCCCCCTAGATTGGGATAGTGTGCTAATATTTATTTTTACATATGGAGTACGATGGATGGTTCGGAAAACAATTACTGCGTTTTTTTTAAAGATGTTGTACCTGAATTCATTGTTATACTTCACTTTATTATTTACCATGTAACTCTTGTTGTGAAAGTTTTTCCAAATGAATAAAAATTGTGTTAGAGACGACGTTGTGAAGTGTGTAATTTTTAAAAACATTAAGTAATTAATTAAAGAATTTCGAAGGCGGATTGCGACGGAATGAGTAGTACCTGCTGCTACCCGCAGATGTTTGACGAACGACATGAATAGAATTTTGTATTTATGTTTTCACACTGAGCTCAAAAATGTTGTTATTAAGTAATTACCATCCTTTCCAGCAATAATCACGTGGCTATATGTGACCCGAGAGTTTTCCAGCAATAATCACGTGGCTATATGTTACCCGAGAGTTTACCTTGCCCTGTATTCATTTTTAAATAAGATAAGTAAATTGATTATATTATTTCAAGGTACGATTATAACATTTATCTTGGCTTCTGAAAAAAATGTATTAAACAAAACAGGTCTTTCGGAGTGTCTGCGCTAAGAAGAGTTGCAAACTAAATGATTATATAATCTTTTGGACATAATTGAACATTTACGACACGAACATGTAACAGTGAAATTACTTTTTACTTGGGGTAGAAGATTTTAAATTGTTAATAAACTCTTATTATTAACAAAAAAATTGAGAGAAGTTAATTGACATTCAAAAGAAACTTGTGTTTAAATGTACAGTCACAAATGTTCCTGTAATTAGGTTTTAGACTGATCTCAAAGAAGAGTTTCCGCACATTTCTGGGGTAGCTTTTAAAGAGGTCTTTTGTTCACTTGTAGTGCACGTCTACGAAACACGCGAAGGTTTGTTACATATAGAAAGGGTAAATGTCTGAATCAACGTAATCCGGAACACGGCATTATTATATTGCTTTTCAAACTTATACCTGATGTGGTGTAATGTGTCTTCGAAAAATTTACAAATTATGTTGAATTTGGATGATATCAGACATCTTAGTGGCCGTAAGTATCTACATTCAAATTTCGTATTGATAACAATAACTAGATAAAAATTAGAGATAAATAATGAACTTTTGTGTCACAAAACACGAACAAATTCTGCATGAACAGTTATCTTGATGTTGACACTTAATAAAAATCATTGGTGTTATCTGGGTCGTATTCTAGGGATTTCAATTCTGACTAGGCATTTGACTGGTTTCTAAGTGAAGACAGTTTAGTTTAAAATCGACGTAGTTGAAATCCACAACAGACTAGTGAAAAATGTATACAGAAAAGTATTACAAAATGATTGTATCATTCCTAAAATGTTCATTATTTTCCACACCAGAAGGAAAATGGACGTTATAATTCCCTCTCTCCCCTCCCCTAACCCGAAAACATCCTGCCATTACTTAAATCGAAATAACGTATTGCGAGATGAGATCGAACAATCGGTCATGTCACCTGCTTTTTTAGAATATATTCATTAATAAATCATCAAACCGTCCACAGGAACTCGTTAGAAAGAGAGGGAAATTTTACACATGAGCAGTGGTACAATGACAGGGAAACGTTTCCTTCAGATATATATATACAGCTTTAATTTTCCTGCCCTTGATGGATTGGTAATAAAATGTATTCATGCGGGCAGGTGGAATAAATACACATACACACACAATAGATACCTTGAGGAACTATAGAGAGGGGAGGGGAAGGAGGAGTTCGCTTTTTGAAATACAGCGCACGAAGCAGGTGTCGACAGATGGAACTAGCCCGTATAATTTTATGTATGAAATATTTTATTTGTTTCTCTCTGTCTCTGGACGCATCTTATTTCATTGTTCTCACAGCCTTCGGTTTCCCTCCTCAAACACTACGTCAATGCTCAACTAAAGATCTGAACCTGAGAGACAGAGAGTCATTACTAAAATTCAAACAAGATTTTAAAACTAAACGTTAATTATAGGATATAATGATTTTTTTGAGTTGTCTTTTGTGTGCGTGAGTGCGTGTGTATGTGGGAAGTACCTAATTTTTTTGTCTGTGAAAATACTGCTTAGAAAAATTACATACCTCTAATCACTTAGCTTTTGATAATGTATAACGATACATTTCTCGATTTAAACTTATCACACACCTACTATTCTTACAGTAAAATGCACGCAGAGTTATGATGGGGAAGTCTATTGAAAAACGACCACTTTAAACATGAGGTGATAATGAGGTGACAACATTGCCATACAATTATTTCCTCATTTTATAACAACTGTATCTAATATATATTTATTATTCAAGTCTATACACAAACTTTTAAATGTTGATGTTAAAATTTAAAATTAATATTAATATTTTGCGCTATTCATCGTTATCTCGATGTTACAATATTGCGCTTTATTTTTATGACAATATCCAAACTCATTTTCATATAAATAATATTAATAACTCAAATGTTAATAAATTGTTTCACAGAATAATGAACAACTAACATAATATGCAAAATAATATGCAAAATAATAAGAAGATCAAAGGAACACCCACAACAGTAATCTACAATCTACAATCAATGAAAAGCTTGCATTAATAAATATAGAGTAGTTTTAAAGATAAAAACCCTGAAGATGATGCTATGACATTGAAACATGTAGTAGTATAAAGCGCAATATTGTAACATCGAGATAACGATGAATAGCGCAAAATATTAATATTAATTTTAAATTTTAACATCAACATTTAAAAGTTTGTGTATAGACTTGAATAATAAATATATATTTGAATTTTAAACACAAACATGACGCATCTAAACTATAAACTGTATCTAAGTAAAGATATTGTATTCAAGAATCAAAGGCATTGTAAACAAAATGATTTGTACAAAAATGACACTTCTTACATGCGTAGGCAGTAATTAAATCACCACAAAATACGAAAGTCTAGAAAACAAATGAATTTAAAAACTTTCTCTGTATATCTTATTTTTCTAATTTGCCATGTTTCGAGTTTGAATCACGTATGACGGATGGTAGATAGGCTGTAATATATTTATTCAAGACTATGGAGTCTTATTTACTCGAGGACTGCGGGTTTAATAAAGGAAACTCGAATTCCAAATATGATGCTTAAGTACAGACCAGTTACGAGGCAAAACGGAGGATGTAACATGGAGACAGAAGTTTGCATTGGAGCAGCAACGGTCCGAAACGTCTGAGCCATAAAGACTATATTGCAGGCTTAAACCCATGCCGGAGTATGTCTTATATATAAACAAATAGTTTACTGGAAAAAAGGTTAAATATATTATAGGTATCTTTGTCGAGAGTGTAGGTTTCTGAGTACAGACAATTCAACCAAAAATAATTACGCTCTCGTTGAACTCTGCACGCCCCCCCCCCCGAAACGTCGCTACACAAAATTACACTTTTTTTAAACATTTTTGAAAATTTACTACTAGACAATAATAGTTAGAATTAACATTTTTCTCATTTGATCGCGCTGTATAAATTAGACCGTGGTTTGCATTTTAATAACCATTCTCTTGATAGTATCTTACAATGTTTACAGAGTGTGAAGCCAACTTTCTGTTTGTTCCGTCCTGGTGACGTCATGCCTCTTAAACTGCACCATGTTCTTTAAATTCTTTGTCTATGGTAGGGTTATTTGAGGAAGATTATAGATTATTGTGGAAGTGTAACTTCTTTTGTTTTGGAAGACTTTACATTACCATTAGCTGTTACGTTGTTCAAATGACACATAAAATTACCCGATACCTGCTTCACACTTCGAAAAAAATTGTTCATTCCCTGAATTTATTATATAATAGTTCCTATAGCCTATTTGTAGTCAATATACATTTGGTTTTACCAAAAATATTTCACCACATTCTTCCACTCATTTTTCAGTACACATAAAAATAACCATTTATTTATGAACCTACCTGATTCCGTGGAGATGTGTCCTTCTTCAAAAGCTAATGATCTCTCAGGTTATCAAGAAATTTCCCACCTTTTATGTAACCCGAAGGTTCATTACCGTGTTCACAACATTCTAGTCATTTGATATTTTCCTTGTCCCGTTAAATCCAGTCTAAATTCTCACAGTATATATTTAACATAAATGTAATATTATTATTCCATTTAAGCCTAGATATCTTTAGTTGTATTTTCCCATTAGATTTTCTGTCTAAAATTTCGTATCAATTTCCCTGTGCGTGCTACGTGTCCCACATGTCTCATCCTACTTGCTTTTATCATCGTGATGTATAATATTTTGTGAAGATTACAAATATTTCTAAACTCCTCGTTATGTAAAATTCTTCTCTCTCTTTGGTTCAAATTTTCACCTCATCAACTTTTTCTCACTCTTACTTTTAATAAGCAGTAAGTTTCTAAAAATATAATCACACTTCGTTTAATATTGACTCTGGGGTTTCCATGAGTTAACCAGTTTGAGTTGTGTCAATCAGACGAGGCTGAAACTTCCTTAGTAAGGAGACCTGATATCAGGAACAGACAGGTTCATGGACTTAAGTACTTATAAATACGAATTTTGGTTAAATTGTTTAAACATTACTTACAACACAAACTGAGGATTATGTTCTTGAAACAGAATTAAAAGTAACCGCGTCTCTCAGTGCCATATATTACTAGCGATTAGACACTAATCACCACATGTCTTTAATGTTATCACTGGCCCACCTTACGGTGCTGTATTTTTATGCCTTACTCGAAACACTGACATTGTATTCTGCTGGTATGTCTACAGGTTACAGCAGGCCACATCAAATGTAATTAGAGCAATTAAGAACAACAGTAATAAGTTCGTATGGGAAACGTTTTAATTTAACAGCTGGACAGATTGGACCAATTTTCAGTCACGAATTTTTAAGGACTGAGGAAGTGCTCAAGATGCTAATTTACTGTTATGTTTAGGATGAATACGAATTATCTGAAGTCTTTCAAATATTTGTTTATATAAAAGTAAACTGTGAGCAAAAATGGAACTTAATCTACCGGAAGAACTTCAAAAATGATTTAATGGCGCGTGGAATAAGTGAAGTAACTCCAATGACGGTCACTAGGAGTGCAAATGTTGCAGTAATAGCGTCTCAGCCTGTGATAGAAATACCATTCAACAAAATACGTACAACGTACCTCCCTCTGCAAATTCTTCAAAAACTAACTTTGTCCCAGCAGAATTCAGAGATTCAACATCGGTAACATCACAGATGATCACATATTACATTTCCAAAACATAGCTGCCTCATAGATTCCACGAGGCAAAGGAAATGAGGTGACCTGATCAAGACATGAACGTCTGTCTGTGTGTATTTGTTTAAAAATCTATATTTGAAAACAAAAGTTCTTGAGAAGCAGATGACTAACTGCTGCCTATTTCTAAAGGGGCCTTCACAAAACAGTTGTACCTCCCCACATTATTGTTTCTTTAGTAAAACATAAAGCAAATTTTCCGAAATGCCTTGAATTTCATTGTACGCTGACCTATGGGCGTTTCTGAATTCCAGGGTAAATTTCATTGTGTTAAATGGTACGAAAAACCACATGTTTGTGGACATGTTAGTAGACCACATGAATGAAGACAGGTTATATAGTACACGGCTTTCTAACATCTGCTGTTGTTTGGAAGTACAGCCATTGCTATAAAAGACTCTGTTTTCAATGCTGCTATAAAAGTCAAGGTTTTTAAAGTAAGGTTTTCAGCACTGCAGACAGAGCTGTAACACAACATTGCATGAAAGACCCCTTGCCCTCTGGTGTGACAGGTGGGCGCTCCGTAGTCAAAGGTTGGAAGGCATCTTCAGATTGGGAAACGCTGGCAATTGTGCGTTCGGATGATGAGTTCGGAGCTAGTCTGTAATGAGCACTGCAAATGCATTAGTTTATGTTATAAGGGTAGCGGAAACAAAACTCTGACAGTTATGTAATTTAGTCTTCTGATATTTCTGTAGTAATTTTCATTAGTATAAATTACTAACTAACTAACTAGATGGCTTACGGAACCCGAAGGTTCATCACCGAATTAACCAAAGCCCTCCACCGGACCCTGTCCTGGGCCAACAAAATCCAGTCTCCTTCAACTCCTATCTCCCATAGATACCGCCTGAGATTGTCCTCCCATCTACGTCTAGGTCTCTCCAGAGGTCTCTTCCCCCCAGGCTTCCCGACCAATACCCGGTGCACACCTCTTGTCCCATCCATGCACCCTACATGCCCCGCCTTAGTTAATTTTTTCGTGCTACCAAAATTAAGCAAAGTGCTAGAAAGTGTTAATGAGGTGATGTCATCATTAGGACAACAGGCTGATAGTGAACACGTTTATTTGCTGCATCTGGTAAATATTATACAACGTGTACAGAAAAGAAAAACCGTCATCGCTGACATTATCCTCCCATCTACGTCTAGGTCTCCCTAGAAGTTTCTTCCCCTCAGGCTTCTTAACCGATACCCGGTGCACACCTCTTGCCCCATCCATGCGCGCTACATTCCCGGCCCATCTCATTCTTCTCGACTTAATCGCCCTGACAATACTGGAGTAGGAGTATAAATTATTACTGTTTAAATTGTCTAATATAATCCAACGCTTTCGCATCGTCGCCATATTTTAATCGATGATATATAAAAGCATGTTTATGTGAAGTGTTAAAGTATATTTACTGTCCTCACACCAACGTACAAATGGTTCATTATTTATTGCCATCAAATTTAAACTTAAGTAAAGTTTTCATGTGATCCGTCGTTGTCGTAGTCTAAGCTATATAAAAAAACGTTAACAAAATATAAAGGCTACTTATTAAAACACCGACACATTAATTAGTGTTCTTTTCCCCCTTCATTTGGCACTGCTGCTATTTTGATGCACCAGTTTTAAAGAATTGAAAAGTTCAGAGTTTGGTAACCTGGAGTGACGTGGTTAAAGAGAATATTTTAAGTCGTGAAAACTGAGTGGGATGGATCTACTTTTGGGACGTAATCGTAGGTGACAGGATAATATTAAAACTGATCTTAAGGAAATATGTTGTAAGATTTCGAATAAGGATAGCGTCTAGTGGCGCGCTTTTGTGTATACGGTAACGAACTTTCATGGGCTATAATATATTGAAAATTTCCTGATCGTTATAGCGATTACAAGTTTGCCGAATTGATTTCTTAGTTTTTGCGTCAGAGAATTGACTGCTGGGAAATTTAACATTGAATGTGATATGACAGGATGATATTTGAAGATAAATCTGTATAAGAGTTTCAGAAGAAGTGGCTGTGGCCAATTTTAAAGCACTTTCTACCTGTTTATCTTGAAGGAATAAGACCAATCAACCAGGATTGCAGTTCTACTACCCGAATTTGTACTGGGTAAGACTAGCTCACGTTGTAGCTGTGCCAAATCTTCCTGTAAAAATTAGTTTTGGTTGGATTTAGGTGGTATTTATTTTTTAAAGACTTCCGATTGCAGTACAGGTTTTAGAGGGAAACCAAGTGTGGAACCCAGATGCTTCGCTCTGATGATGATGGAATCAAACTCGAAGCAGGTCTGCACTCTAAATTTGAAGCGTTAATATAACCCGATTTGAAGCTTTCACTGCGACGTAACTCAATAAAAAATTTCTCGGGTTATCAGGCGCGTCAGATGGTTAGACGATGCAACCGACGGTTTAATCTGATGATGGGGACAGAGCTGGTCCCTGAATCGTCGGTTGCATCCTTTTACCACCTGACGCCCCTGATAACCCGAGAAAATTTTATTGAGTTTAAAATAACCTGTTGAAATTTTCTCTCTCTGCTGCACGTTTTAATAATAGTGGCGTTGTCTAGCGATACTATTGAATTTGATTCATAGGACTCTTATAACATGTATGAAATTACTTTCAGCTCCCCTCTGTTTGGATTTCATGATTCACACGTCTCTTACCACCCACTCGATCTTAGATTTGTTGTATGCAACATTTATTTGAATTCTTACACATTATGTAATATAATACAATATACCTCAGTTGGGAGTTTACTGTTTCCATACGTCTTCTTTCAGATTTTGTATTTTGCTTTTTAAAGAAAATGAGACATTACATTGCATTACAAGCTCTTGAAGACTGTACGTAGCTAAGTTAATTATGATTACTTGAATTTCAGTTACGTACAGGAGGAAAACTTCTATAACAGTTTGATTAATATCCGTGCCCTCGTTAATTGATTCTTAATGTATAACGTAGTGAATATGACGTGTCTTCTATTTCAACACCGCTTAAAGTTTTCAATATTGAAATAAACATGTATTAACTTGATAGTAATAGGCCTTGTTAGATTTAGGGGATATTGTATCTGTATAATAAATCTTGATGTCTAGTATTTATACACCTGAATGTACCTGGGAGCTCTGTGTATATCCTGTAGAAAGAAATTATGGCACTGTATCGGATTTAATTATAGTGCGTAACGGTACATTTGTATTGCCACATGTATTGGCAAAGAAGGCGCTTTACCGGGGGGACTCCCTTGTAATTTACCTCGGGAATTTCAGCATCCAGGCTTTCGTGGGCGCAATACGAGGGATCAGTACATACAAGAGCGCTATATCGGGGTTTGTCAACCCAGAAGATCATCATTGAGGATGTAAAATAGATTGAAAATGTATGTCCAATGGCTGGATGGTACCATCGGCCATGTTCCTTCAGAACAGAGGTAATCTTCGCTGACGAACCACTTCATTTACTCCTCAGGTCACTCGCTGCTAACTTCCCAAGAGAAAAGGAATGTCACTTGGCTTAGTCCGACGTCAGAGGTGAAGGCGACAGGTGGTCGCTGCCGATTAAGATGCCAGCCAGAAGTGCCGATTGCAGTGTCATGCCAGTACACATCCCTTCAGGATGTAGCCCGCATCCAACACGTGAGTTTCCTCTCTTTGTCATGTGTAGGAATGATCAACATTCGTATCAGGCCGGCCACATTGAAAGTTACAATTTGCGAAGAGGGTATTCTATTGTGTCTATAGAGTAGCCAACACAAACGGAAAAATACCATAAACTTCCCTGGAGATGTGAGACGTGGGCCTACCTCTGCTCCATAAGAGAATTAACATTTGATTCCAATCTTTTTCAAATGCAGGTTAACATCACATATAGTGTGAGACTTGTACGTAATTTCCGTTTGCTTTGTTTCATACGTGTACAATCCTATTTATGTGTTCTACCAAGCGCACCTTTCAAATTTCGGTCTAAGGTGCGTAACCCAGAAACCAGGACAATGGTAAAATAGCATAAGAGACAATTTGAGCTTCCTGCAAAACTGAGTCAAAGTGAAATCGAAACAATTCAATTTTAAGTTTTTCTAGAACACTACTCACTTCAACCCAAAATTGGTTCAGACACCAAAGAAATCTAATCTAATTTTAAAATTCTCATACACGAAACTAATCATTGCTACTGCGTGGATACTTTGAAAGGGAAATCAGAGTGATCCAGACTTATTAAACAATTTTTTCAAAACCCTTATTCTTACTCAGACAGTCCCTACAGTTTTAACAACAGAACTTATACATTATCTCTCGCTAATAAAGTCCTCATATATACGTACCTGCCAGAGGCCAGTACTCATTTTCTACAGACTGAAAACACCTCTTTTATATCGGAGCTTATAGAGTAGGTGTATCGCCATTTTTACCTAAAGACGAAGGAATGTTCATCCGTCCAATCGCATAGACTTCTAAGGTTTTAAGATTTTTAATACTTCTAAGGCAGACTACGGATAATGTCCAAAAGAAATACCTTTGCCAAAGACATTCATTTCAAAAACTCTTTACAACCTCAAACTCAACACAATTCAGTCTCTTTTCGATCCTTTCAAGTTTGGCTTTTAAGTCATGGTGACTGACGTAGCAATGCGAAATACCAAAGCCACTTTTCATCACTAACGTCAGCCATACGTTTACCTTTCTCATTCATAAACATTTGTGTTTTTAGCCTCAAAGCCAAAAATCATTTCAACACTGCTCCAAGCTCCACCCATCGGACTTACAAGACGTCCACATATTGAGTATCGATCTACGACTAAAAAAAATTTGAACTGACTATGATTAAAAGTCCATGAAGTCGGATGTAGTTCGCAATCGACAATACAAGTTTAATGACAGGTTTAAAATTTAAAGTGTTACCACAAAGTGGCTGGCTGTTGGTGGATGACGTATTTTTCGCGCCGCCCCACCTCTGTTATCATCTTTTTAATTTTGTCCAGGGTACCTCAAGTTCCTTCATGGTTTCACACACACGTAAAAGTAAATCCTCCCTTGTTGCTGGGCCGTGCGAAATTTTAATCGTAGTTAATTCTTCGAACTCCTCTGAGGATTCTGTCATCCTCGAACGACGATTAATACCTGAGCTGTATTGCTTGTGACATTAATCTCAAGCACTTCCAAACAAAAGCCTTCCCGTTATTCTGATTTCTTTCTGTTACTGTGAGTATCATCAGATCTTCGCCCTAGTTGTTCAATAACGCATACATGAGTAACATGATAACTTGTCCTCGATGCAAAGGACTTGTTTATTAGTGGACTCTGTTCGAAAGACATTCTGTTGTGATTCAGTGTCATTTTTTAAAGCTGGTACCTTTTATCTTCTCAGAGTAGAACCACAAATTTTTACACTTTTTTGTGTTTCGAATTGTAATGTTTCTAGTGTTATGAACACAGCAGTACTTTCGCTATAACACAAAGCTTCCCCATTCTTAAAAAAACACTCGTATGTCCACTTCTCTCAAAGAATTATACTTTTGGATTCCACTGTGTATAATGATACAGACATTATGTAAGGTGTTTTTGTCTAATGTGGCCGAGTTTTCTTCAATTACAGACTACCCTAAGCAAATAATATTGTAAAAATTTACTCTTTACTTACATTTAGGACATTACACACAGAACAGAACTTAGATAACCTTTTCAAATAATAAAATTCCTCCCTGAGAAGGAACTGTCTCAATTCCAGCCAAAAGAAAACTAAAGAGGTTAGGCTAAATTATGTATTTTTTATATTTAAGTATTTATAAATTTAAAGAGAACACACGAAAAACAAATGAATTTGAGTTGAATGGTGAAAAGCATTCTCTGACCGAATTTCGCGATCGAAAGTTTACCTCTTTTAAAAATTACTGTCTATTAGGATCTTGCGCCGTGTAGCCTAGTGCAACTTTACCGACGTTTCAGAGGTTTTTATTGCCTCCATCATCATGGTCGTAAACTTCTACCAGACTACACGTCGCAACATCCCAGACGATAGTCATCTTCATACACCCCTCCATACAGCAGTGAGGTCATGGAATCTCCTATTCTGTCGGACCCAGTTCGATTCTCGGTCTGGAGAACTACTATCAGGACTTCAGACAAGTACCTTCAATTAAGCCACAACGGCTTTCTCCCGCGTCATTTTCAATTCATTACCTAGTAATTAGTTTGTTTTTCGACTCTACATAATCTGATCTTCTGACAGCGTCGTTAAATAAGTCGCATTGTCCTAAAAAGTAGCCAATGTCCTTCACGTTTGATTCGAAAAATGCGCCCTCGGAAAAATAATTGAAATTAATATCTGACGTTGTCGACTGTGCTAGCAAGAAGTTAAACTGAGGACTTAGGTGGGGTCTGGCGGAGTCTGGAGTCAGGAGATCGGATTTTTGTCGGTGCATTCAGCAGAAATCTTGCTTTAATCGTCGTGAAAATGTTTTCATATTTATTTTAGTTTATGGCGAAATTCGCAGTGGTTTACTTTCAGTGCGATTTTAAGCAATATTACTGCAATAAATTGTATTAATGTGAAACACAGAAAGTTTTATTTCCGTCAACTTTAACGGGTCATATATTACGCTTAGTGTTAAAATAAAATAAATTACAGGAATTTCTTTTACTGTAATCTTCGTCACGTTCTAATTTGATAGTTTTGCTCCAAAATATTTTAATTTTGCTCTATTTTTGAATGATTTCTTGTCTGCACTCTGTTAAAAAGTCGTTTTCTGTGTGTTAAGTGTTATACGGAAACGTCGGGAATCATGTCGACTTTATATGGGACGCGCGTGAGATTATATGCTGAAAAGGGCGTATCAGACTCATCCATAATTACAGTAATCTGGCTTTTGCTTTCATATCTGATTGTATTTAGAGATCAAGAGGTCTAAAGTGGTAGTTTGTCATCTACCGATGATAGATTACTCATCGTTTGGTTTGAATCTGTGAACTGATTACATTTTTACAGCGACAGAAAGAAAGCAATGTGGAGTAATGCAATTTTTGTTAGTAAGTCTCGCCCAAAATCCGTTGGAATCACATTTTGATGTAAGGCCGCTGCTTAGATTTTTAGGGTACATACGGATAAATCTGCAAGGCGCGCGTGTTTTGGTGGATTTCAGTTCAAAACACACAAAATAAATTATTTATATATACACTCGTAGCTTTTTCTTACGCGCTGCACTCAAAACAGAAAAAAATTCTAAAATTGCTTACTTCTGATACACGCTATAGGAGTTCTGACGAGAATGTTAGTACCTACGAGAGAGGACATATTTTTTTTTTAAAATTCCGAAGTGAAAGTTCTTCTTCCGAAAATTACTTGTAAATCTACATGTGTTTGAACGAAACTCGTTGTGACGTTATGGTCTGGATACAGTTGACTTAGGACTGTGAATATTCGCGGATTCTTATGACCAAGTTACTGAACATTCTGTTTGCATAAACGGCTAAAAATATCTTTACCTTTTTAAGAAAGACGTCAGTTACTTCGTTTCCAAGTTAAACTGTTAATTACTTACGTGATAAGTCATCTTCAATGGAGATCATTACCATCACAGGAAAACATAAGATCATGTACAAACGCTCATTTCGTAACCAAGACTCAAACCGAGTACCTCCCCATAATTTATCCGTGTTTTTCGAAGACTTTGTTATGAATTGTGGTTTCTTAGATAAAAAAGTGTACGTGCTGGAGGTATGACATTCTTGTCGTTCTTTCAGAGACTGATTACAATTAACTTACTCCATCTCTGTGATCCCAGTCGACGTCAGTAAGTTTTGATACAATAGAACAGACGCCCACGACACGTATTCTACTCTGACCGATATCGTCACATGCGCGTAACAATTTTTCACGTTAGTTCTGGGGCCCTAGATATCGACATAACCTGACCGATACATACTTTTCTGAATTGATAAATAAACCTAAAAGCATCTTATATTGAATATCGGGTAGTATCATGCGCCATCGGCAATTATTAATAGAACTGTTACGTGATAATCTTAATTAGTATTGAAATTTTATAGGTGGTCGTTAATAAAATATATTTAAATTTAAAAGCCGACATTAAGCTAACGTTATTTCTTAAAAAAACATCACATATGTGGATTGTAGAATATTTTCACCATTTGCAACATGTTAATGTACCATTTATCGGTACTCTTCTGCCTGGATAATAATAATAATAATAATAATCGTCAGGATGTGCGGGAACATTTTAGGTGTCCCACCACTCCCTCGGCCACTTACTGGAGTCATTCAATTGTATCTGTAGTCATGTGGTGGCATTGAAGGAAAACAGGTACCATCTTTCAGATACCCTGGCGAAGTTTCCTGATGTAAAGTCGACTGTCTGTCTATAATACGTACAAGTTGGCATGTTTCTTTTTGCCTGACTGATTTTTTGAATAATTCTTGTAATTATCGTGAGGTGAAGGAACAGCTGCTAGGCGATTAGAACGACTACAGGCAGCTATAGATGGGCAATAGACTGGCCTTGCAATCTGTCTCTCTCTCTCTCACTCACTAATAGCAGAAGAGACGAGGCAAGTGTGAGAGCCAGTGTAAGAAGGAATGGAGGATGGAAGAAGAATAAGAAGAAGACAGGAAATTATTGTTATCCAGAACCCCGTACAAAGACAAAAGAAGGTGGGGATTAGAATTGCGAGGGGCTATTTCTTTACAAGACGTTAAGGCCAATTCGTGTACAGGAACTCGAAACACATGAAGGTCATACAATTTACCACATATTCATGGAATCGGGGTAAAATTTCTTTAATTTTTATGTATGAAAAGTTAAAAAACAGTATGATAATAACCTTTAATTATTCGTGTTTTTTTTTGTCTAATCACAATTGTATATAAATAAAATTATACATAAGATATTAAAATATCATTTACACATTTGGTACATCTTTTTACTACATGTTTCGGTTACATTGAACCATGTAGTAAAAAGATGTACCAAATATGTAAATGATATTTTAATATCTTATGTATAATTTTATTTATATACAATTGTGATTAGACGGAAAAAACCACGAATAATTAAATTTTAATTCACAATATGACGCAATTATATCAACTTATGATAATAACCATGTATTCTCAGTAAGTTTTGTTATGTTTCGTACATTCATAGCATTTATTTATTTTAACGTATCATTATGTTATTATTATTATTATGAACTGAATTATTATTATTATGTTATCGTTACATATCGATCTCTTTCTTGAACTAGGGGTGTCCTAAGTACCTTACAATGAATAATTCCATGGACCAGAGTCCTTTTCGATAAACTGATAATCGCTTACCTAGTCATGAAACAACCCGCCTTCCATGGAACCCGAAAACTTATTACCGTGTTTAGAACACTCGGGCCACCGGCCCAAATTCTGAGCAACATCCTACTCTATTTCTTTAATAATTTTAATATTATCCTCAGATCTACAACTATACCTTCCGAGTGGTCTTCTCACTTCATGCTTCCCAGCCAAAATTCTATAAACATTTCTAATTTCCTTCATAACTCCTTCTTGCCCTAACATTCTCCTGAGCAACCTGTTTTCAGACACTTTAATAGGTGTTGTTCTATTAGGGTTACGTACCAAGTTTTGCACCCATACAAAACAAAACTTTACTGTTCTAGGCCTATATTTAGATGGGAAGACAGATACTTGGGTGGTATCAAATATTCCAGGATTTCACTTTTGGTTACTTATCTTAGTTCCCAAATATTTGAACTTCGCCATATTTTGAAGTATTTACTCGGAATCTTTTACCCATACAATAAATATTTCCAAATTTGCATATTGGATTAATTGTGTGTGAACAATTTGAATTTGTTTTGTGTATAATACAAGTAACTTCGTTGTAAAAGGACGCTGTCATTCAAAAATCTACGAGCAATAAAGCAGACGTTATTACAAAGATATTTTAAAATGCGTGTGTGGATGGTGTTGGACCGTAATCATATGTACGTCTTACTACTAATCTTTGCTGTCACTTGAATTCATACCTGGTCTTTGTTAGCTGTTTTACTCAGCGGTTAATAACTTCTGCACACTCGTTCCTTAGATTCTAGAAATCGCCAACCGTGGTGCTCTTATCTGTAAATAGCGGAAGTGTTTCAATGCTACGTAGCGGTTCTTTGATCAGGTACAACAGACTTACCATGCTGTAGATCTGATATATTTTAATTTTTTTAAACTATTTAATTAATTATATAAACAAAGAACGTTAGCGAAAAATGTATTTCTCCCTGAACAATATTTTATCAGTTCTTTATGTGTGATGTGTTTATGAATATACTTATTCATTATAATCTCTGGCGATCATGGAGTAATTGTGCATCATACTTCAGATGATACCCACCAGGGCGTGCAAATTATTTATCGTAACGCTTGCTAGAATTTGCTCCTGATAATCTCATGATGATTATTGCAGGCCAAGAGTTTGTTACGCGTCTGTTTACTGATGATACCTCAGTAACAGTCACAGTTTTCGCGCACTCTCTTGTTAAACATTGTTCCGTTTAAGATATGATTTAGAAATAAAGGGTTACGAGAAGCTACTTTTTCGAGAATTCAATTCTTAGTAACATATTATCATCGTGGTATATTGGTTATTGAATCTCATTCCTGGAGATGTCAATTTAGAAGCTTGGCTTGGAAACTGTTTTTCTTTTAGAAATTACATTCCTGTCTTCAGTCCCTCCTGGAATAACACATCTTCGGTTTATTTTATTTGAGGTTGTTTATTAAGAAGAGAAGATTTTGACATGGAAGAGATAGATTTAGTTTTATTTCTATTAGTGGATGAAGAATTAATATCAGACTGGAACTGAAAAGAAATGGAATGTAACCTGGGTTGTTGTGCCATGTAATCTGGTAGACGTTTACCGACGTTTCAGTGGTACATACTGTCTCATATCAGAATACATCCATCTTGAAACTCAACGCCATAGGAACTCACCCTTCAACCTCTTTACTCTGTGAATTACCTGATGAAGACCTCATGTATTGTTATTATAACATATTAAAGAGTTCAAGGTCATTTATATGTTCTTTTGATATGACCGAAATTGCCATCGGAAATTATCCTGTCGTTTCTCATTCATTTCTGAATAATCTATGTGGATGATACAGAATGGTTAAATAGGCAGTCATGTATATTCAAAGGTACATAGGCCTATACGTAACATGTTCCATGTTAGTAGTGGTTGTTCATCACTTATGTTGTATACGTACATTTCTTATTGTCCGTATTGCTTGGCTGTTTCCATTCGTTTAATGTTACTTATCTATCATGCCTGTTACTTAATTGTAGCAAAAAGTAACCAGTCACTGACTCACCAACCGGCTGACTTATTAACCAACTATTTCAATGACCGACAGACTTCAGCTCCTCTGTATTAATGATAAAGAAATCACCAAATAGGTCCTATACTTGGTTGTAAGATATTATCGAAATATTATATTAAAAAATAGTCTTTAAATAAACAACCAACACAGAAAGAATAAAATTTCGTTATTAGTTTCGACTATTTTATTTTATCTTAACCTTTAGTTAATGGTTAACATCTATTATGAGGCAATATGACAAGTGTTAATAGTCACCGTGTAGCGTTATACTATAGGTTAAATATAAACAGAGCTGTAATAGTCTTTCATTAGTTCATTATCTAGAACTTTGTCCGCCATATTGGAGGCTAGCGTGTTATGGACGTGTTAATCTTCAGCGATCCGTGGTAATCAACACGTGGCCATCGTATGATGCCCATTGGTCGTAGCGAGGTACAGTCTTGTTAATTCATCATGGCTACATCCGGTTTCTTTTTTGTAAGCTATGATGCGGGGAGAATTAATCATTGTAAAGTGTTACAATTATTTCAGAGCTATCAAATCGTTGGATTTGGCGTATGTCTGTTTCCGTGCAAGGGAAATAATTGAATATCTGTGAACTACAGTTCGGATTTCATATGAAAAGTGTTCTTTAAGTGACTGTCATAGAAATCAAATTCTCTTACAAACACTTACAAATCGTATCTTTTAAGTGACTGTCATAGAAATCAAATTCGCTTACAAACACTTACAAAACGTAACTAGATTTGATCCAGCAGTTTTAAAGACGACATATGTTAACGCACACATACGACATCCCCCATCTTGTGTTCGCTGCAATCACTTTGTTGCAAAAACTGCGTATCGCTTAAGATTTCTTCATTTGTCATTCCAGATTTTAATATTTATCTTTTAAAATATATAATAAAATACAGGTCAATACACAAAACTTTATTAGGATGTTAGGAAAGACCAGCGGAACACATCTTACAATAATGAATTGTTGAAAGGCATGCATTGAAATATAAAATAGTTTTAAACAACAACACCTGAACATGATGTATTACATCGAAACATGTTGTGGAAAATGAATGAAAGCGCTCAAATGTAACATCCTTATAGAGATGAATAGCGCAAATTTAAAATTTAAAATTTTAACATTTAAATTTTAAATTTTTAACATCCTAATAAAGTTTTGTGTATTGACCTGTATTTTATTATATATTTTAATCAAAAACACAAACATGACGCATGTAAACCTTGAATTTATCTTTTAGTAGCATGATAATTGAAAATAAAAATGTAATGAAATGGATATTAAGGAAGAACTTAAGGAACTGTTTAACGTGGCGGTTTGTAAGTAAGTCTGCACTGCTCGAATATTGAATAGTCATAGGTTAAATGTGTTTTTCCTGTTTTATAAATTGCTTTTACCGACGATAGCAAAGCAGTTAAAAGAAATGTACAGAAATACAATTTTACTACACATGCATTAGCCTATGTGGGTTCATAAATCGTTCAAAGGCTGACAGAACAGTTACAAACTTTTAAAAACGTCAGGTAGCAATTAAGTCTGTCGGGTTATGTCGAAGTAACGTCATTATTTTTTTTACAAAATTGATTCTATTGATGGATGAGTTGTTTAACGGTGGTCATGTCACCTGCTGGTGTTATTTGTCATAGGCGGAACAAGTTAGACAAAGCAAAGAGCTGCTCGAAGCTAAAGTTTGGCCTACTTTCCTTTCATAAGGGGGGGAATAGGGTTGTGATATCAAGCTGTGTGTTTGTGTGTTCTCTTTTAAGTTTTGGACAAGTTGACTGATTATAACGAAACTCTGCGAAGACGTTGATCCGTCGGGGATCAGCTCAACCTGGCACTTTTTGATTCTCTGGAGCGTGTTTTAGGGTCAGTTCTGGCATGTTACTAATTTATTAGTTTAGTATTTTTGATACATCGACATTCCTTAAAAAATGCCTTTTCCACCTTGCACATTTTAGTTAATGTCAAATGTTTATCTTGTTGTTTGGACTAAGACCAGATGTTTCGGTTGCTGTCTAGCCATCATCAGGCCTGTACTGTATTGAACATATTTATTTGCAGAATAAAATATAATTCTGTTACAACGAAAAAGTTAAAGACTTACGAAATATACGTATGCACACACGTGGCTTGAAGCAGACGCCAAAAATAAATAAGAGGTTCCCAATTCATGCCATCTTACGCCGTGGTAAGCCAGAATTAGAACAACGCAGTGAGAAACTCTTGTTTTCAGGTCGAATTGCAGGCTGGATCGGACGTTCGTCTTCCCAGGCGACGTGCATTGCCTCCTTTCCACGGTCGTGTAGCTAGTTGGCCACCTATTCCTTAATAACGTACGGTTCAGTGAGCCCACTGCGATACTGTTATAGCCTACTGCCGACAGACGATGGAGCCACATCCGGTTGCAATTAATATTACCCTTATAATTAATTCTATTACTTACAGATCCGTGACGTAGCAAACAAAGCATGACCACCCGCTCTGAGACGTTTTATTTATTACATCGTCAATAAGAAAACATTCACAGTTCCCTCCTACAGTTTCCAGATACGTGTTTCCTTATGTGAGAACTCGGTTTAGAAGCTTTGCACCTGACATCTTAAACCCACATTTACTAAATGACAGTCAGAATTGAAGTAGGCGATGTAATTCCCAGTGTTGTTTTGGTTTATCTTGAGGTTCTACACCAGAATTACAGAGGAACATTCTATTTTCATCTTCAGGGTTGAAATAAAAAGGCGGCAACATGTTTCTCATGTCTTAGAAGACTGTGAGTGAAAGCCTGTCAGTAAATATCTTCTCTTCTGTTTTTATGAATTCCGAAAGTTTGTTATCGTGGTCGAAACAGCAAGTCATGTAGACGCATTTACGCCAGCTGAAACCAATCGCACCTCAACGCAAGCCTATTCCTCTGGGGTACATTTTAATGGGCCTGTTGTCTTATCACGTGTATTAAAGTGGTCTCGTCACTATAAGTTTGTTCAACAAATTTTTTCATAAATTTCTAATTTTTTTCATAAGCTCTACATTTTCTAAGTCTTGTTTCTTCAAGATTTACTTAAAAGTCGCTTGAATTTACTCCCAGGGCTCCCTAGTGTTCTCTATTCTTCAAGTTTTACGACAAGTTTCTCTATGCAGACCTCGTATTAGCCATGCGTGCTACATATCTCACAAAAACTTATTCTCCTTTATTTAATTATCCTAATAAATCGATGAATTTTAGAACTTTAAAGTGAATAAATGAAAACCAGATGAAGCAGGTTGTAGACGGAATGGTATTGAAGGAGCTAAACCATGAATTTTATATTTTCTCACTCCAAAGTCTGCTCCTCTATTTATGTTACTGCGTTGGTTTGTTAGAAGTTTCATTAAAGATTAAAAAGACGTGTAGCATGCAGAACTTACGTTGGATTGCTGCATGACACTCTTGTATGAAACTAAAATAAACCTATGGAAGTAACAATTCGTCAGACAGATGAAGGAACAAAATTAGACGTGAGGAAATATAAAATTCATGGTTTCGATCCTTTAGGAATGTTTGTCTCCAGTCTTGTTGTAATTAGTTGATTTTAGAATTCACAAATTTCCTAGTTTTACAAATGTTTAAGTAATTATATACGTACATGTTAACGTATTTCGTTTCTTATCTTCATAGTAAGCTTTCTTTCAATCAGTTAGTTAATATTAGTCACTCAGTATGTTGTAACAAGTGTTAAATTGTACGCTAATTCCTTAGTTACCTATTTAATCAGGCGGTTATTATTATTATTTATTTAGTGTTCTGTCTGACGACAGGTCCATATGAACAGGATCCTTCCATCCTTTTCTCGGACTGGGACCTGTTCATATACGTTCTTGGCAGATGATCCAGAAGTGTTTTGCCATTGCCTTCTTCTGTGTGTGCATGGAGTAATTGTTGGGATGCCACGGAGGAAACCTCTGTGTTGGCTAGACCACGGCCTTGCCCAACACAAGTTATAAATTCGGGCACCGCCGGGAATCGAACCCGAGACCCCAGGATTACAAGGCCAGCGTTCTAACCGCTAGACCACCACCGTGGCAATCAGGCAGTTACTTTTTATTATTTCAATTACGTGATCATTTCCTCAGTTTGTTGGCCAATTGGAAGATAGACTACAGTCAGATGTGATCCTTCTTTTTATTAATCGAAATTCGTTTTGTAGATTTCAGTTGTGTCCTTCCATTTGCCGCAGCGACTAAGGGACCTCATAACTTAATTCTTTAATCACACTTTTAATCAGAGTAATTTATCCGTTAGCAGTTCAAGCTTAACAGCAGGAGAAGTTGCTAATGGGAATAACGTTGCATCTGCGTCATCTCACTACGTGTCGACTAGTATCGAGATACGGGCGAGTGTAGAAATGATTCTTCTCGTTTGGCAGTTCGTGGCTTCGGGTGGTGGTGTCTTACTTAAAATAGTTCCTCGTGTGTATAAATAAATAAATAAACAACTCCTTTCCCTCCCCTCTTCTCAACCCCCTCCTCTTCGCCATCGTCTTGTAAGTAACAGTTCAATGTAGCTTTAATTTTGTAGAACTCATTATGCTGTGAGTCTCCATTCACCACGCCTACTATACGCTAAATTAAATTCGACTGAAAGTCTTATCAGCTGTGTGTTGAAGTTGAGCTTCGTTTCTCTTTCGTCCTTATAAAAAGTATAATGAATTTCTGCCATGCAGATTATTCTATTTCTATCCTATCCAAAAACACGAAGATTAAAATTATCAAATAATTTTACGATTTGTTTCGTTCAGATGTTAAACTTCGTAGTAATTCACAATGAAGAAGGAACATAGCTCTTGGGTATACGAGAACAAAAACGCTGAAGATAGTATTTGGACCCAAGAGATAAGAATTAGAAAGATGATTAGTACCTTCATAACTTGTGATTTTCGTTAAATATTATTAGAGTGATCAGAGGTAACTCAGTGACAGGTCATGTAGAATGCATGACAGAACCGTGAGAAATTAAATAAAATATGGAAGGATGGAACATCTTGAGAGATCTAAGAGTAGAAAGCTACAGAACATAAAACATATTTTAAATAAATATTGTGTGAGAGGGTGTGAGCTGGATTCAACTGGCTCAGATTACGGTCTCATGGCGTGTTCGAACACAGTAAAGAGCCTTGGGTTTCAATAAAAAGTCTTGAAATATCTGGACTGTTTCAGTATCCTAAGAAGGCCTCTGCTCGATGGAATTAGTTAGGTAGTTAGTTAGCTACGCTCTTCAGCGCGTGATCTACTGTGCCAAGAGTCTCGGGCCGCTCTAGAGTTGCAGGCCCTTGTTTGAAACCCTTTGATGCGCATATGTTTTTGTTTTACGTTGTCATATTTATAAGGATATCTGTTTTGTTCTTATCTCCCATTCGATGGGTATTGCAGATTTATTTATAAGGGTCTCGAAGGCTTTTCCTCGAACGAGGCCATGCCCTCAGGTGGGTAATAACGTCAATGAACAAGTAACTCCATGGAGCCTAGTTCCTCTTGAGGAACTGATACTCACTCAGAAGTTTAAGACACCTTATGTAATTACAGAACCCTAATGTTCATTACCGTGTTTATAAAAGCCTGCTAATTAAGAAGAAGAATCATATAAAGTCACTCTAGACTATACACCAAGATCTTTAACCGTGTCCTAAGGAATAAATTATAGCCTGAAAGGTATTGAAATATAAATTCAGGTTCTCCTTTTACTAAATCCGTAGCATTCTCAACCTGTTACGTACTCCTGAATTCCTCAAGACCACAAAATGGAAAAGTATGTAGCCAATATTAAATCTGCAATACAAATTGAATTCTTCAGAGTTGAAAGTGGAACGGTTATTTATTAAACCTAGCGTTTCTTAGAGAACACTTCTCATAGACGTTTCATTCCTACTGAGGTCTGTACATTCTAATACGAATACGGAAGTAATTAATCCGGAATTTTATTGCAAGTCTTGTCACTTCACAATCTTTAAAGCAGGTTAAGGAACTGCACAGATCGTCATAAAGAGTAACACTTTAGCAGACGTTTACAGATGTGAAAGAAATAGACCACAGTAACTGCTAATTACAACCTAACGAAATTCGTTGTACGTAAAAGAACTATTAAGATATTAGCAGATCACCGGCGGTGTTACTGCGTGAACATTCGACAAATGCTCACATGTCATATCAGTGTTTATTGATCAAAAGGTTATCACGGTCCTGATACGTATCTTTGAATATTTCGGGAAGGAATTGGTCCTGATCTTCGCCGATATATGAGCACTGGGCAGGTTCCGGGTTTGTGATCCTTGCTCTTGTAACCTCATTACCAAAACAATCTCTTTTGTTTCCAGCGCCAGTCTTCTATCGTGATTAGTTCCCGAACTAGGAATGTGTTCTAACCGGGACTCGAACCCATGACAGTCTTTTGGTGTTGTGGCATTTGTTCATAATATCTCCCCGCTGGAATAGCTTCGTTTTATAATGCTTAGATACAGACCTACAGAAGCCATCCACACAGGCTGGATTATTAAATTTCTCTAATAATTCTAGACAGTAGGGAATTATAAATATTCCCATTACACAGTCTTCTGCAATATTTCTGTGCATCATCTAAAGTAAAAATAATATTCTTAGCATTCTGTAGAAACCAAAATCTCTCTACTCATGGAGTAAGAGATTAAATTTCGTAACCATACAAAACAAGAAATAACAGTGCAAAATTGCATCTTAAATGATCACCAGACATGGAGGCCAGCGGTGCAAGAATGACTTACAGATCAATAAACGTCGTTTCAGTATGATGGAATGGGGAAATTTTTGTCTCTGGAAAATATTCAATAACAAGAAGGGTGATTTTTTGGAAATTTACTACATATTTGTATGTACCCAACTCGTGTGGGTAATTATTTAGTCAGAAATTATAATAATATTTTCCTTATTTTCTACTTATCTTCTTACGTTAGAATTAAGTACTTGTAGAAATTTCGGATAAAAAGACTTTCATTATTTCTTAAAATTAATGAATATATATTTTAAATTTCTTTAATTGCAGAAAAGATACCGGAATTTTATTCAGAATAAGTCTGGAAAATAGGCAATTTTAATTAACTAACCTACTCAATAATGCAACTTATTTTACAGGCACACGTAACAGCCAGTCTGAAGCAAAGCTTTCGTAATATTCGTGTTCCTATACTAATATATTTAGCAGACAATTGAAAAATAAAATAGCTGTTGATTTCTATTTCCTTATCAAGGCTTTATAGTTGTCTACCAGTTAGCGATGTAGATTCAGTTGAAATATTTGTTTTAGAATGGAAACCAAACATCCTCCCCCGTTCTAACCACTACTAGAAATAAAAAGTGACTTGATGCATACGGAATTACAATATGAGAGGTGTGGTCCGGTTTTGTAGTAGCAGGTAAGAGCAAGTTTTCTGTATTGTGCGATATATGATTTCAGACTTTACCTACGCACACATCAGCTCAATATACTACAGCAGAAGAGGGCTGCCTACCTGCTACCCCTCCGCAGCGTACCTTTTCATTTAGATGTGGACCTAATATCATTTCTCATTTGTATTAACGTGGGCAGACTGTAGCTCTACCCATGTCCAGCGATGCATATTTGAAAACACAGCCATGCAGTTACATAGCATAATACTGGTAACTTCCCCCCTCCACAAACCCCGAAGTCTCTAACACAATACTAAATATTTCACTCTCTTCTGGAAGCAAAACAGGCTTATGTCACATCGGAGGATACCCAGCTGGACAATGGATTCCAACTCAGTCGTCATTTTGCCTTCACGGACGACAAAATCTTTGAATGACTTGAGATAACCTAACCTAACCTAACACATCGTAACCTCAGCCGACTGAGCCTAACCTAACCTAACCTAACACAACACATCGTAACCTTAGCCGACTGAGCCTAACCTAACCTAACACATCGTAACCTCAGCCGACTGAGCCTAACCTAACCTAACCTAACCTAACCTAACCTATCCTAACATAAAGCAGAGAAAAGAGATGTCTAGGCTACCATCACAGATGAATGCGAAAAATCACTTCTCTTGTGTTAAACATGATAAGGGTAATCGCGTTTGCACACTTCATTTCGAAATTTAAATACTTATCTTATTTTCTAGAAGAAAGATCTCTAAGTATTACTCTTAAAGCCTACTTCCCTATTGCGGGGATTTCCGTCCCTACAAATATTCTGTTATTAATGATGTTAAACCAATGCCAGCTTATAATCCAATACTAAAGTGCAATTTATCTTATGCTTAGCATTAATTTGAACTTGTAAGCAACCAATCATAGGACTGAATCCTACTCAGATATCCTTAATTTTTTTTTTTTGCAATTTCATGTTTCGCAGATTATTATTATCATCGTCGTAAATTCGTCGTCGTTGCGGGGAAGAACGAATTTCTGAAGTACAAATTTTTGCTAATTTAAGTGCGTCAGCTGTGACCTCCAACATTTGCACTATCACTCTGTGTATTGACTAGTTGTAGAGTTGACAGTCGCACATCATTTACAGTCACGTTTATTATCAGTCATAATATACAGTTTTGTACCCAGCAACCCATTAGTTACCGCCATGAAAGGAAACTTTAAGTATTAAATGTAGATTTTTTCCCATGACCACCTTAGTTGGTTTATGTTCAACAAAACAATTGCCCAAAATCAAACTGAGTAGCTCTCAAATCCCTGAATTAAATCGTGCAAATGCTGCTTTCATTTAACAAGTTCGTACCTGCGCCATATTGTTATTACTTATTGCACGAGGAATTAGTAACCACGTATATCATTACTCTCAAAAAACATTTATCAAAAAATAAGTCAGTTGCTTGAGAATTTGATTCCTTGCGACATTACGCTAAAAATCAGTAATGCCATTGGATTTCTCTGCTTTGATTTCTGAAAGATGGTAACAATGCTATGAGCTGATCTCCTATTTAGGGAATATATTGGTTATGCTACCATGTTCTTCGACTCTTATGGCTCAGTCTCAACAGACCGTACACGTTACTCTTTGAAGTATCAGAGTAAAACCCCGAACTTCCTTCATATAGCCCTAGGCTTGCTATTCATCGAACGCGAATCGCGGTGAAGTATATGATGAATTATTATTATTATTATTAGTGTTCTGTCTGACGACAGGTCCATATGAACAGGATCCTTCCATCCTTTTCTCGGACTGGGACCTGTTCATATACGTTCTTGGCAGATGATCCAGAAGTGCTTTGCCATTGCCTTCTTCTGTGTGTAAATGGAGTAATTGTTGGGATGCCACAGAGAAACCGGGGAAGCCCCCGGAGGAAAACTCCCGGAGGAAAATTCCGTGTTGCCTAGACCACGGCCTTGCCCAACGCAAGTTATAAATTCGGGCACCGCCGGTAATCGAACCCGAGACCCCCAGGATTACAAGGCCAGCGTTCTAACCAGTGGACCACCTCATCTTATTATTATTTAGTGTTGTGTCTGACGACAGGTCCATATGAACAGGATTCTTCCATCCTTTTCTCGGACTGGGACTTGTTCATATACGTTCTTGGCAGATGATCCAGAAGTGGTTTGCCATTGCCTTCTTCTGTGTGTGAATGGAGTAATTGTTGGGATGCCACGGAGGAAAACTCCGTGTTGCCTAGACCACGACCTTGCCCAACACAAATTATGATGAATAGCGAAATTAAATATCATTATTAATAATAAAACTGGAAAGTCGTATTCCTTACAAATCCTGAATTATTAATAATATATTACGTCAATTATCTTCCTTACGCGACTTTAGTTTGAAACATTTTCACATTACGTGGTCTTAAAGTCTACTTTAAGTGCCGTAAAATGCCTTGAAGTGAAATTGAATAGGTTACGTAAGCATTGCAAAGTAACATAATCCAAAACAAATACGTTTTGAAGCATTTGGCGAGAATCCAAAACGTGTCTAGGATCAACAGGAACGAGTGATCAAGACGTCGAATTAGCAGAGTCACAACTAATATTAAGATTTACGCAAAGGCCCGCGAAAATAATTTTATCTGCTTTAAATCAGTGTTAATACTATTCGAGGTAACAGTGTAGTGACTGTTTTTAAAGTAAGTGTAGTTGTTTAAACTGATTATGATACATGTAGCTTAAAATAATGGCGGTGGTAGTCATGTTCTAAATAAAGCTTGATGTAACGGTTCAAGACGCGAGACGAACTGAAAATGGCTGGTGAGGTTACTGCAGTTGAACGAGAGAGAAAATTGGGTTCGTTATGAAATTACGAGAGGAAACAAATTATGGAAATGATTACTATCATTCGGCTCAAAGCTTTTTCATATCGCATGCCCCCCACAACAACAGAGATAAGGATGTGTCAAATATGGTCTCTACTTTGACGCGAGAACAAAAATTACACGTGTTTTTAGAACGAAGTGTTGAAGGACATATTTGACGCCATAAAAAGGACTAATCAGTTTAGGAACTTTGTGGTTTATTGGCTAAAGTTATCCTGGTGTTGTTAGCATACTAACCGCGGGGCTTCGGTTCTGGTTGTTGATAGACAGAGGGTGTAAGGAGAGCACACAAAATTTCGGCGAGGAAATCTTTTTGAAGACGAGTTTATGCAAGACCGAAAATGGAATGACATTTTTGCATTAATATGGATATTAATGACATAGGTTGTAAGAAATGGAGGTGAACGCAACTGGCTCAGGATTATATCTAAATGGCGAATTTAACATCAATGGCATTCTACATCCAAGAATAAAATTAATGAAATTAATTACTACCAAGATTATCAGCCTAATTAAAATAAGATGCTTCTCATAAAGACTCTTATTTTAATATAATCTTTACATGCATCAGACCGAAGGTAGTGGTCGAGTGGTTAGCTTCCTTCTTCGTATTTGGGAGTCCCCGGATTCAAATCTAGGTCCGGAGACCAGCTGTTCTGACTGAGGTTGTTAGTGATAGGCAAATGCATAGATACTACATTAAATTGGGTCAGTACCGATTCCTTCCATATCCTATCCAATTCATTGCCCGCTGTCGGCCTCTCATCTGACGCTGAGAACGTCGTTAAATAAATAAATAAATTTACGTGTACCAGAAGCTTGCTTTCAGGAAAGACCAACATTGGACAGAGTCAAAGCTCATAACAATTACTTATAGAACGGATAAAAATTTGAAACAAAATGTGGTTTGCTAATTTATGTTTACGCAAGTTTTCATTGGGTTCCTCGTCTGTTGGCTGTAAATTAGCAAAACAGATGAATTTAAGTTAATGTCATCAATATATCAGACTGACTTCATGAAGCAGAATACTTGAGAAGCCGGTGGTCTCTCATCTGGTTAACAAGTCACCCATATTATGTAGAACCCCAAGGTTATTTTTATTTTAACACGATTTGACTACTGAAAATTGTCCTTGGGCAGTTGGATCGATTTCTACACGTCTACGTCGCATTTCTTCATAGTCCATTTTAGTATTATCCCTTACTTACTCCGAAACATTTCTAATTGTCTCTCACCTCCAAAGTTCCAAGATAAAATTTTACGTGAAATAAAAATATTTTATGAAATTAATGTTGGCTATAACCAACAGAAGATTATTTCAATCCGTAGAATAATCAAAGTATGTATTTGAAATCTCAAATATGTCACTTAGTAAGCAAAAAGTTCTCATCGCTGTCTAATGTCGTCACGACGTTTGGCGACAGGGGCTTCATATTTCATGGCATTCGGTAACTAAAATTACAGTGTTCGTGGCTTATTTTATGTTATGTAAATATTTGCCTGAAATGACTGAAGAAAACAATGGCAAAACGTGGATCTTCCTGAGAAGAAGTAGAAATGTTAAGTCATCAGCGATATTCGATTACGTGCATTCACGTAGGTCTCTTTTCAGTTTGCAGTGTTTATACACTACGTTCGGTTTCGTAGGGGGTACAAATTATTATGTTCTTAAGTTTGTTTTAAACTGCCTATAAGACATTTTAATACACGGCGTCGCAGTACAGAACACAATTCATCGCCTTCAAAAGTCTAGACCCGTTGTCCATATTTCTCTGAGACGCCTGTAAAGAACTGACAAAAGAGTTTCTTTTATTAGTCTTGAACTCTTTGAATTACGCAAGGTTTCATGAAATTAAAATGTTGAATGTCTGTAAAAGTTCTGTGATTCTTTGGATAATTACCATCGAATAAAACCGTGGGTAAACTGAGGACGTTTCTGGGCAGAGCGTGAGGACAGAAGGTCATTTGAATCTAAAGGCGAAGAACCAAGCTAAACAGGGAGATATTTGCACTTTGAGGAGTTTTATAATGTGTACTTTCCATATATAAATCAAGGAACATGAGATGGGCGGCGTATGTAGCATACATGGGAATTCGTTCAATATTTCAGTAATACGTCAGTAGCTTGGAAACCTGCGTATAGTTGGAAGGACAATGTTTAAAGATATGTGAAAAGAATGATATTTAAGGGGGCAGGCTGGATTAAACCGGCTAAGGACGGTTTATTTTAAACACGGTAATGAACTAAGCGATAATTGTCTAAATAATATTCTTGAGAAAGAAACTGCTGGTAGCCTACCTTCTTGAAACTATTGTCGTGTCGTGAAAATGCCACATGTGCCCTTCTTGCAATTGAGCGGTGTTAAATTGGACTGACCACTGAGGTTTCTTTCTCCCTGTTCTAAGTAGCGTTTATTTAAGCTTGTGGTGAATTGTTTGGATGGCGAAAAGAGTTGATACATAATAGAATTTTAGAGAAAGGGGGGGGGGTGGAGCTTTTTAAGGAGGAGATGAAATGAAGAAAAGCAGGGGTTAAAAATACTGAAATGTAATTACTTCTATACTAAATATTTATTTTATGAGAACTCCACGTTCGTTGCATGAATAGACAAACAGACAGCTCGGTGATGCGTTCAATGCAAGAGGTCCTGAGATCAAATCTTCATTCTGGATGGGGATTTAGACTGTCACGACTGCGAATATGAAGCTGCCTGTGTACTGGGTTGCTCTATCGTGTTGTCTGAAAGAAGTTTACCGACGTTTCAGAGGTGCTTGCTGCCTCTATAATCATGGCGAGACCCTGGAGGGAAATATTTTCCCTTTCAAATCACAACTGTTATAATTCCTTGAAGCCGAATCAGAATAACACAGAAGAGATTTCAGTTTTACAGTTTACGAAGAACTTTGGAAATCCACGCAGACCGTAAAAGATCTGTCCCATTTCTTCTAAATTTCGAATTTGTGAAATGCAAGAAGATATTTGATTTGTCAAAAACGTGAATTTTTACTCTATGAGTGGCGATTGTGACACTTGAGTTGTCTGGGGACGATGACCTTGAAAAACTAAGATGTTTAGACGAACCAAGGACCAAAATAGCACTGACAAACGTTTTGGACCACAGGCAAAAAAATATGCTCGCCGCGTTGACAGAAGATTAAAGACCTCATAAATGAAATATGGCGATGAAAACTTATTGCGAAATGGGGGGGGGGACATGAGCGATTATTCAAGCGACTGAGGCCGAAACTGGTCGATGTACTTCCCACTTATTGGACATCTTGATGATGAACTTAAATATCGTGGACTATATTGAATGGTATTAATTTTGTATCCAGACTCAGATGTACAAGGTTGTATAGATGCTGAAACTAAGTTTCATTAAAATTACTAAATTTTGTCTATAATAAAAATTCATGCAACTGAATAAAGTGACTGACATTCACTAGTCGCTATGAGCGAGGGTCTGCAGGTATTATATATATGTTACCGGCAATGTATAGATTGCCTAAAGTCAGTAGGAAAAATATGGAATAATTCGTAATGTTAATGTTGTTTGGTTGTGTAAATTAAAATTAATCAAAGTCGATTGGGTAAGCTGTCAAGATGGAGGTTGTGCAAGATAGTCGCGAAAACGCCAAGTTACTGAATCTGAACATAACAAAAGTTTTGAGAATTAAAAAAAATTGTTTTATATTAAGTTTTTGCAAATATAAAAGATAAAATAAAACTGTATAAATCTAATTATAGAAACTTCTTTGTTATATGCTTTGCCTAAAGAATCTGAGGCATTTTATAAAATTTCTAGGTATTCTATAGAATACTTAGGCAAAGTATAAAATAAACTGTTAATTTCATACATTGCGTAAAAGTTCTAGGCATTTTATAAAATGCCTGTGCATTCCATAGAATGCCTGAATTTCATACTTTTCCTACTGATTTTAGGTATTCTATACATTACCGGATTTCATAGTTTGCCGGTGACACATACATTAATCTTGGATTTCATAGTTTGCCGGTAACACATACATTAATCTCTGAAACTGTTTAGACATATATCTGCGCAGTAATGTTAAATCCAGACAAAGTATGTCGTAACAGCTTAATTGAAAACTAACAAGTCTGATATAAAGAAAGCACATACATTTTATGAGAAACACAGCAAGCTTTTCCCAAGAAAATTAGTAACAAACTAAGAAGATGGGTCAGTGCTAAGTGATGGGTGTCCAACCCTCTGTTTACAGCGGCCAAATCTGTTCAACAAAGAAACTAATGGAACGATAAAACGTTTGACCGACAGAATGCAGTAATATTCAACACGACTTTACCACAACTAAACGATAGAAAAATAGCCAGAGATCTCTTGTTTTAGTAAATAAACCTTAAGCAAACGGATGAAATGCTGGAAGGCTTTAAGGATTCAAAGTATGTAAGCCTGTATGTGAGTACTCCAGAGGCCAGTCGGCGGTGGCTTCAAGAAACAATAAGGATAGCATTAAGCAAACAATTTCCTTGTGTGTACATACCCAGGTACATTCAAAAGCTTTAAGTAATGAAATGAATAGGGGTTAGAACAGTGGTACATACAAAGTTAAACGCTGTAAAAACAAGACAATAATGCATGTGGATCTATGTTTCGGAAGTACATTGTGTGTCCATGTTCCTTTTACGTCCAACTTGTAATATGAAATTCGTACAGTAGAACTACTGTCAATTGCAGCTTCTGGGGATGTGATGCCACGTAGTTACCAGCGTTTTGGAGGAACGTATCGCCTCTACATTCAGGGTATAACAATCGTCTTGCTATCGTCGTGAGAACCTCAGATCTGAACAGAGTCTTTGATGTACGAAATACTTTATTTTGGGAGTTGCAGTTTGATATTTAAAGTAGTGTCTTGAGACGTCACTCACCCCGACTGACAAATCGATTGGAGCAGAATTTGGGGGGTTCAACTCCACCCAAACGCCGCAACTCGCCACTGGACGCCAGTTTCTCAAACTTTCGTTTCTCATAAAACATTTACGCGAGGCCCGTTTTAATATAATCCTGTAGGACTTTCTTGATCTTAATAATGGCAGTTTTGACAGAGGTTTCCTCACCAAAATTCTTGTGTTTCTTCATCTTATCTGCTTTCCCAGCTCAGCATAGCCTCCTAGATGTCACCAGGACAAATAGGATGTGAAGATGAGATTGGATTCTTATGGCCCTAGTGTGTGATTCTGACTAATCAGCCTCTCAAAGCCTCGTCCATACTTTTACCAGCTTCACCTACCGTTTGCAAAAACGAGAGTTCGATAATCGAGTAACGATAGCTTTACAAATATCGTGTTTGGTCCTTTAGCAATGTCACCGCTTAAGTTTATATTAAATTACTTTACTTTTAATTGAGTTCTGGTATGAGTTATTTCATAAGTTGGCTTATTGGTCATAATCAGTTGTGGCTTTTTAAATAACTTATTCTCACCTATTACTTTCCATAAGTGTCGTACCAGGTCTAGTAATAGCATTGTGACACTTTTCAATTAGACTATATATATTTGCTGGTAACGCGATGTTTTGTTTCAAAAATAGAATATCACGCTCGCCTTTCTTGCAGACGTATGGTGTTACGTCGTCGTGTTTGTGTGTGATTGTATCTTATCATAAACTTTTAATATCATACAAGTGTTTCACCGCAACTGAATTATGAAAGTACATGTAGTCTATAAGGGCACCAACAAATTTAAGACTTGCCGTAATTATTTAGGTGAACCCTATGTATTATATAAAGCCAAGTTTAATGATTTTTTTATTTTGATGCATGCTTAATTGCACTCGTATGTGCCTGAAAATTCTATGTCATCACGCTACACGGCAAAATGTTGTTTAACAAATTTTGCTATCATCAGTTAGCTTTTGATTGTGTTTATAATTTGGTCGACAAAAAAATTTCGTGTTGTGGAAGTATTGTTAAAGTAAATTCAAGATAAAATTTTGTTACAGACGAAAGCTTATAATTTTTATTTGTATAGATATTATTAATACGGATATCTGGGTTTTCAAACCATTATTTCAGTTCAGCAACATTTCCTAAGTAACACTTGTAAGCACTGGCAGTCGTTCAGCTAGTCTAAAGTGTCTCTCCTTAATGAACTCCAAGGCTCATTACCGATTTCACAAAAGCCCACCCAGAACCGCCAATCTCTCTAACCCTATTTCCATAAGATTAATATTAAAATTAATTTTCAATCCACGCCTAGTTCTTCCGGGAGGTCTCTTCCCTTCAGGTTTCCCAACCAAAATTTGGTAAGCATTTGTCATCTACCTGAAGAAGCAGACAGTATTTGTTAAATATTTTTATATAATAATTTCACCCCGTAGTATGGTGATAAAACGCATTTGTCATCTACCTGAAGAAGCAGATAGTATTTGTTAAGTATTTTTATACAATAATTTCGCCCCGTAGTATGGTGATAAAATATGAATATATATATTATAGAGCTACTTAATTTGTTCTACATTTACTGCTAGACATTTCGTACTAATATCTAATAAATCTTCTGTGTCTTACTTCATAATATTAAATTTTCACTTAATAAATTAACATCATCACCTTAGATCAGAAGCTGAGTGTCCCATTAAAATCCAGTCCTTTTACTTAAACCATCCTGATTGCATATCCTAAAGCAGAAATAAACACAGTGGTCACAAAACCATCTTGTAGCCCACACTGTCAATCTGCGCTTTCAAATAATTATTATTATTATTACTAACGACCCACGTGGTCTCTTCGCTTCACGTTATCTGAAAATAATTTTGCGTGCGTTTCTCATTTGAATTCACAATATATCTGTCGCCTGTGCCAGGAATTCAACACAGAAACATTCGAGCTTCGTGCCTCACGGGATTTTCATGGCCATCTAACTAGTGAGGATTTTATTGTATTTGATCAGCTGTCTTGGCGATAGAAGACCGCCCTATTATAAAACTATATTTCTATAGAGAAGGACTATCGTAATGTAAAAGGTTAAGAATAAACTGACTTTAAAATTCTTGAAATACCTTCAGGCATTTTTCTGAAGACGCTAAAAGTTTATGGGCCTATAAACGGTAACACAGAAAGAGTGGCATAAGTCACTATGGATATCTCCAGTGAATATTACAAAATTTCCTTTCAATTATGTGGATATTGTTTATTTAGCAATGGAATCGTCTTTTGTAATCTGTTAGCCACTCTTACATAATGGTTAAAGTTTGTACACCGACCCGGGCATTATGTGAATCTGCAATTTACTGTGTCATAAACTAATTGGCGTTACGACTAGAAGTTTTACGACGTCTTTAAGTAGGATAATGATATGGAAAATTTCTGCAATCAGAGGGTGAAGACAGTAAGTCAAGGAGACAAGGTTTGATCCTTGCTCATGGACAGGATACAATGGCATGTCGTTCCTAACATTGTCTTGGAAGTTTAAGTACATTCGAGCGTGAAAATATTCCCCGTTCGTTAAACTAATAGGAAGACAATGTGATATTTTGACTGAGTTCGATATTTGTCAATATAAAGAGAGCGATAAAAATGTTTTCTTAGTGATGAATAAAATAATTTTTAATTGAAATTTTCGTTTCTCGTCTTTTAGTTGTGTTCTGTCTAGTGTCTCTCCGTCTCTGTTTTGGTACTTTCGGTAATAGATTTATTAAAATATATCAGTTAACCGCCTTAATGTCTTAATGTCGGAGGTCAGCAATTAGAAAGACTGTGTCAGAGGTTGACGGTGACTCGTTGACCGCGATAAGGTGTTAGCAGAAATTTATTTGGTTTGAAGATATTTCTTATTTCATTTCTATCTTCTGGAAAGGCGTCCTGCAGTTAAGAAACAATATTTAAAATTGACTATTTACAGCTATGAATTCTCCCCTTACAAATTCTAGTGTATTCCAACAGTTACCTATTTAAGTGAAGCAACATGGCTTGATATTTCGAAAAATCTATTTAAAAATGTGTTACACTTTTAAGGGACTGACACATAATTACGAGCTCTATCAAAATTTATAAACACGTGAAGGAAACATTAGTGCCACATGTGCGTGACATAATTAAACTGTGTAGGCACATATCAGTGCATTAGTTTGTTTGTTTTTTTAAATATTTTGCAGCATGGTTTATACACATTCGTACCTAAATTACAATAACGAAACTACGCGTCTCTATACGGTATAATATCTCTGCTCTTGAAGATTTCCGTCTTCTGGGTTGTTGCGCTATGTAATCTGGTCGATGTCAACCAACGTTTCAGAGGTCATACTGCCTCTGTCATCAGAGTATGAAGATTTCCGTCTTCTGGGTTGTTGCGCTGTGTAGTCTGGTCGATGTTAACCAACGTTTCAGAGGTCATATTCATCGCCCTGATGACGGAGGCAGTATGACCTCTGAAACGTTGGTAAACATCGAACAGACTACACAGCGCAACAACCCAGAAGACGGAAATCTTCATACTCACCGCTGTGAGAACCTCAAGTCTTACATCTCTACTCTTGACAGGGGTAGCCCAAAATTCGGCACATTAGTCTAGTCACAGACAATTTATCAGTTCCTTGAACATCAAATTTGTATCTACAGTAAAGAAACATATAAACTAGTGATGGATGAAAAATACAAACGCGTTTGAAAATGGTCTTTACATCTAATAGGATTGCATCTGGCTTTGTTAATTGCTGTAACTCGTGCAGATAAACACCGAGACGTAAAATATATCCATGCGTCGATGTATTCCGAACCTTTCTATGTCCTGTTGTCCTCTGCAAACAAATGCGAGTAAGGCCTGTAGTTCTAAGTAACAGATGGAAAACAAGATATTCAACGAAGAGTCTATTTTAAGCTAGGAGATGAGGCTAGCAGGAACACAAAAATTAATATTGTAGTGATAAAACGATAAATTTATTTGTAAGTGTAAATTCCTTTAGGGCAGATTTCGAACAGGCTTCGTTGAATTTCTTCGATATAATATCGAACTCTCGAACTGCAGCCGTGTTTGTAATTATTTATCAGTAAAATAAGAATTATTTGTGTTTGTTATTTAACTCCGTATGAAATTTCACGTGGTTAATAACTTTTCGCTAAACTGTACAAGCCTGTATTTTACATGTGTCACGTATAAAGTTTATATAGGGTAGGGGAAATCAATCTCAGGTAGATATATCTCGTTCATGTCATGGAAAGTGTTGAGATATCATCATTGAGAGTGCCGGTCAGAAACTGCTTCAACGCGAAGTTCGGTGTGCCCGATTTCCATCCTGCCAGTCGTAAATATTTTTAACATGACGGAGACAGTAAACGCACTCATTTAAAGGCCACATGCAATAAACGAGCTCTTGGGAGCATTGTACCGTATCTCCAGGTCTGGGGCACAGACCCCTTCAAATGTTGCAAGCCTCATTGACTCACTCCATGTGGTTCCTACCATATCCACATAAAATCCATATTGTTTTACACATGACTGTCCACTAGGAACACATTTGTTTTGAATCTGAAAGCAGTTGGAATCAGACTAAAATGACATTTTACAAATATTGAACGGATACCGACCGAGGTCAACATCTGAGTTTCTCTTTTTTTAAAGTACGAGTGTCCTTTAGGACAATTTTTTTTTGAAATGGTTCTGTCAATGGTACGTTATATTCTGTATTGTAATTTTTCTGTATCTGGTCCATCATTCAGGGACTGGGATTAGCCCGTTCTATCGTACCCAATGGAATAGGTATTTTCATCTGAAGACGGGAGCAGAGACAGCTCCCGAAACACAGCCCAGAGGAAAAAATACAAAATTTTATTTATTTATTTTTCCTTTGTTGCAGTTGTCTTATCTCGGCCCAACATTGGTCCGGAACATAATTTTTGCTACTCCGGCAAAGGACTGAGAGACTTTAATAATCTGGATTTGAAAGATGATTTCTACTTTCCAATAGAGTATAAACAGTTTGTGAAAGTGTTATGTAAGTTTTGTATCCGTCATTTGTCTTCGTACATTCACAGCTGTTGATGTAAGATGTTCGTCTGCTCACTATGAGAAGCAACACTACATATTGTTTACGAAGCTCATGGAAAGTGAACAAAAATAAATTGAAAATTTCAGGAAAATATGTTATGAGGATGGTGGATGGAACTGCCTCAGGATCGATTACCGCGACTGGTTCTGGTATTAAAGTACTCGTCACTGAATTGCATGCTTCAAGGTCACGGAAGAACTGCGCGGTGTCGAGTCACCATTACAGCGTTGTTAGCTCTGCTACGCTGCGAGTTCTGAATTGTCTTCATTCGCGTGGACCCCCACTCTTTGTGTTGCAACATTGAAAGATTTTTCGGTGACCTTGAAGCTGTTTGGTGACTGAAGCTTTAGCGATGTTGACCCTTCGGATTCTCATCGGGAGTTCGGTACCTAGTTCGAGACATAAAATATTTCGTTGAAATAAATTACATTATACCGTCAAAATTTTCAATAAAATTTTCTGGTTCTTATTGGGTCTGTATTTATAACATACTACTGCGATAAAAAAAATAAAGTCCTTAAAGAGTTTCAGGCAATAAACATTTAGACAGACAGACAAAAAAAAAATTGTCTCCTGATTATACGTCAATTTTATGAACTTTGTAAAAATAATGTGGACGTATAACAGGAAGTGTGTAACTAGTGTTAACGCCTTGCGTGTGGATATGTTAACCAATCAGTCCGTATGGCGTCTCTGCTTTCCTCCTACTGTGCTCTTCATCTGCTGCTTTGTTATTCCTTGTAGCCTGATCAATCATCCCATAGCACTTTGACATAATTACATTGCCAGGTGTTGAATGTCACTTCGATTTATATTTCAAATAAAGTAAGAATCGGTGGGGGAGGGGAGAGGACAGGTAAGGAGCACGGTTTGTAGTGCACTTATAGGACCGTCAGTATGAATACCAACCGGAGAAATGGAATAAAGCCGTTGTCCCAGAACCTTGCATTAACAACAGTACTTATTTTTCATACCGTTAGCCTACAACCCTACTTTTTAACCAGTGGATTCGGTAGGGAGATAGCGACCTCATTTTGATAGCAACTTATCTCATTTGAATACAAAGTAGTGGTAACCCTTGAATTAAAACCCGAAACTTGTTTTAAGTCTCGACCTATTATTAATAATTATCATCAATGTCATTATCGACAGGTTAAACTTTCGACATTCCTATATGTTATACAATTATTAGGTATTCTCTACGTTCATCAGAAAATAGCGACTGGCTACGGGCTAGAAGATCTGGGTTCCATTCCTGACAGAGGCAAAACACTTTTGTCTCGACATCCGCGTACAGAAAGCGGCCACTCACTGTCGGTATTTAATGACGGACTTCGAGTGATGAGTTAATAATGAAGGGGAACTGTCGTGGCCTGTTGTAAGGTACTTTCCCTGGCATCAGTCAGGACAAGAGTTTCGAGTTCGTGATTCGAAACCGGAACTAACCGCTGAGTAAGCAAGAATACGGCTACTCGGTGCTCATTATTATCGCCAACTTTTATCATGTAATTGAGCTTATCAGACACCACGTTATTCAATCCTTCTGACAAGCATTTGTACTAAGAAGAACTTCTGTTTGGCTTCCATTACTGTGAGAGATGCTTCATCTAATTATGAACGCCACGGTCACACATCTCGACTAGCCGCGCTGGATGCTGTCAAAACATTAAACATCTACTAACAGTTAAAACAAAAAAAGTAACTTAAACTTGGTGGTACAATTTATTTTACTTACGCTATTAAGATTATATTGCTATGAATAACTCGACTGGATTATCGTATGATATGCCTTGTTTTTAACATTACCTCTTGGTTTCCGGAGACTCGTTTGTGACAGGTTATTTTGATACTAAGGTACTGAAATAGAGTTTTAAAGAGGCGCGTTATATGCTACTTAATATAATCATCGAATTTTCTTAAAGCGACTGACGTGTAGGAACCTAAAATGATGTAATGTAGTGTCTGAAATTTCTCATATTACAAATTATTCTTCTAATCTTCCCCGCGATGTTCTACAGCCAAAGTTAAAAAATATTTAACAGCGAAAGTCTGGCCTGAGAGTCATACAGCTTGCTTCCATGTTTAGTAATGAGTTCGGTGATACAAAATTATAAATTATTAGTCCTGCTGCGTGATATAATTTGTAATATTATGACACAGATCCGTTTCTTTGTTGTTGACTGAAATGTAGGCCTCAAGGACCATCGTCCCCAGTACTCGGATGTCGGCACAGAGCACGTTTTGTACCCTCCCCGTCTATTAAAGGAAAAGTCCGTTTCTTCTTACACACCGTACAAGTACGGATTTATATTAATATACTAAAGGGTTTCTAGGTGCCTCCAGGGAGCAGGGTTGCCCAAAAGTAACCATAACGACTCGCCCGTACACCTTTAGATGTTATTCTGAAACATTTTGGTCCACTTCACATCCTAGCGTTCGTTTTAATATTATCTTACCATTTTGGCCGTGTCCTAGATCTGGAGTTGCCGGATTCTCACCGCGGAGGTTATTATCCGAGAGTCGTTCCATTTTCGGCTGTCAGTATCATTCCACCGCTGATCCATATTTACTCTGTGTCATCTGGGAAATGGACACAGGGACACAGTCTCACCCCATCGTATAACAAATATTCCATTTCCGTACTCAACATGCGTTCTGTCTATACCCCGTACGATTCTTGAATAACATTAGTGAGGATTTTCCCTCAGTCTTTCCAAATCCTTGTCTGCTTCCCAGTAGATGCTGTTTAAACTCTTTAATTGAAAAAGCGTGGTTGAATAATCTAAATATCAATTCTCATCTCCCAGGCGGGCCACCTGCTAGAAGTTAACATATGAATGTCTCATTTTTCCCGTCGCATTTGTAACGGGGAGGCGTGTACGTGGGTCTCTGTTCTTCACGTGTTTAATAACTTTTCTAAGAAATTTATTATTAACACTTTGTTTCTTAATCACAGAAATTGACAACAAATAACTAGAAGCTTTTGCGACGTGGTAACTAAATAGAATCTTCTGGTTAAGAGAAGAAACTTACTTTTAATAAGTTGACGCGGTTGATATAAACTGCAAGATATTTTCTTGATAACATACTGATCACTCAGTTCGTCAATAAATTTCACTTAAGAGCTCGCAACAGGACTGTATTCTGATAATCATTCAAAGTAATTCGTAAAATATTGTTTTGTGTTACTTAAAACAGGATTGTCTGTCTTACCTGTCAGATAACAGTGCCTAAGAGTTCAAAAACCGCCTTGGACACTATCCTTACGCACTTAAATCCACCAAAAATCCTCATAACCCATTTATCTTAATGCTGTTTTCTCGCTTTCTTTCAAATTGTTGTTTTCCAAAATCTCTTATATATCTCCTGTTCTCCTGATCCTACTTATGTTGAGCTTATCACAGCCTTCTAGATGTCACAATTCTAAGTGGCTTGTTTTTAAACACAAAGTTCCTCGTCGTAATATTTATTTTCCAAGCGAAACAGTTATTAAAATAGAAGAACTTGAAATGAATGTCTGTTAGCCATTCGTCAAACCACAAGACGGGGAACCGCCCATTCTCAGTTGTCCCTAGCTGCTCATTTAGTATATTCGTATTCTCCGCATCTGAAAATTCCCCCAAGTCGTGCCATTTCGTAAGACATGGACACCCCTGCCATAAGGCCGGAAAGGGTGAATTCTTATTTTAATACGAGGAGCATAGTATCAGGTCACGTAGGAGACATCAAACGCGTTACTAGCGAGTTATTTTAACTGGTAAGGATAACTCTCTGCCAATACTTTGGCACAAAAGACGGATTGAAACGATTATGGTTTAACGGGCATTGTGTCTTGCGGTGAAAAGTAAACATTACTTCAAAAACTCATGCCCCTGCTAGAGTTTCGAAAAGATGGGAGAGTCACCACATTCGAACAGCAGTAAATTCACGTAAACAGCATATCAGGTTCGTCCCTCTGCATCTGGGTACCGGGGTTCGATTCAGTGGGGAGGCGACGTTTCTCTTAGCCACCGCAACCAGACCGACGTTGTGGTATACCCAGTCTCCTGTCCAGTGGGTAATACCGCTGTTTAACCGGTGGTAAACCTCTACGAACTAGGCATCTCGTACCAAAGTTAACAACTTCGCCAAATGTTTTCACGATGTATTGCTTAGACACAGGGACATCTTTATCTATCATATTCGAACATTCATTTGGACACATACTTAGTTTTAGTCTTAATGACGTTGCCCGTTTTGAAGAATAAGTGTTTCGATGAAAATGTGATTGCATTAGTTTTCGTTAGGTTACTAATTACATTCTTTATTTTTCAAGATTTCCCGTTGACACTCTATTACAGCAGTGATAACTAAAATTTACAATAAGCTACAGTTTATAAAACGTACTCTACAAGAATGGCTGTCTATTTACTAATAAATTTCTTATTTATAACGAATTTCGGTTGTTCTGGGTTTAAATCTGGGTAAACTTCGAGTTTATTTGAATTCAGTACTTCTTACGTTTGAACCACTTAAATTATTGCAGCAAGACTTTACATTAAGATGGAGATGAGGCATTCATGTAGCCACCCAGCCTCTTATCCAGTGATAAACAGCTGCTTTATCTGTAAAGTTAAAGCGGCCGGAGCTTGAAGATTTTAATTTATCTCTACCCAAAGCTACTCGGTAAACTTTAAATAGATGAGAGGTCAAACCTTATATTGAAATGCATGTTTGGGGGGGGGGGTGGCGGCAAATGTTCAAAACGGCTCAGAATCGTGTTCAATAGAGAGGCTTTGTTACTGTTAGTTCATAAATTTTTTTCAGTTAGATGTCAGCAAGGTGTGTGGATTTTTAATATTAAGAATAAATTAAACTCGGACTCCATGCACCTGTCAAGAATGGCCTATAATACAGTACAAGTGTTGCATAGTTACCGTCTACCCTGAATCAATACTATGGTGATGATGTCTACGCAAATTTTAGATTCTACTGCAAAATTTATGAACGTAAGCATAACATTTCTCCTACAGAAGCAATTTTCAGTAATGTCTACCCTAGAGTTCATCTTATGTATAAATTTCCAATCCCAAAACACGAAACTGTCTGCTAGTGAGTGTCTTCAAATCCTTATATTCGCATTTTTAGTCACAAAACTTTGTTTTGTTAGTGTACAAATGTAAGGCTGAGCGAGATACCTCGTGCATAGCATGCAAGCGATGAATAACACACAAAGAAATTTCCTGCGTTATTCATCCCCACATAGTGCTAAATATAACATGAGTCCATGTCTACAAACATTCGTCTCTCAACCACAGCAACGTAATTTCGGGCAGACGATGTGGAATGATTACACTACCCATGTGACAGGACACATCTCCCATTTCATCAGTCAAGGCATTGACGTTTGACATCGATATTTCCTGCATATCACAGTCAACCAGAACAATTTTGATTTTATTTCAATTCCAAAATACCTAGACTCTCACGCTGGGCTAGAAATCGATTTTACACATGTTTGACTCAGTTCTACAGAGGCTTACTTACGAAACGCTAATAACATAAGTTAACAAAGTAGTGCACTGATCAACTTCGCCATGTCTGTTATCTGTTCACTTGCAACAACTAAAAAAAAACTTTTGTGGAGTTCTACTAAAATGTTCCCTCTTCTAATTACTCTACACTGTGAGTAATGAATCTACCATATGAGTGACCCCTACATTAGAAATAGATTGTACACTCTTGCTATGGGGAGGAGGGAGTCCAGGAAGGTCATTTTTGATCGTACCTGGAGGCATCAGATACAGACCAATTAAATTTTGTCGGCATATTCCAGGTTTGGTTAAAATCTGACAACACCTAACGATTTCCTGAAATCCACTCGTTTCTGCGCATGTGTCGAGCATAACTCACTAAATATTTGTCGATTCGAAAAGTATTCTGAAAATTAAAAGTAAATGTTAAATATAATTGCCACAATCGTAACAGATCATTCAAGTAAACTCATTCTTCAGAAGGAATTTGCATGTGAAGTAATTTGTAGGAACTAACAGAGCGAGCCCGCCATGCTATGCGTACATTTCCTAGCTTGTTCTAACGCACCAGGACCAAATATCTCTATCACCCTTTCCTTTCACTATTCCCATCTTTGCTTACTTTCTCTTCTTTCTTTCTTTCTTTCCTTCCTTCCTTTCTTCAGACTGTCCTCTTGTAATATTTACGTTGACCAACTTAGACGCAACTGAAATGCTGCTTAATTTCCGTAAAAGAACGGAGGGCCTGAAAGGGTTCAGACTCTCAAGGGAGTAAAAAGGAGTACCTCGGTGTTAGGGCAGAGTAGAATTCGACATGTAAATATATTCCTAGTTCGGGTACGTACGATAGACGAAACGGTTTATCGAGTTTACCTGTTAGACTGTCTATACCAAAAACATAGGCTGTTGAAGAAATATATAACAATTCTTGGACGGACGGACTGACGGATTTGCAAGGTCATCGAAATCGTAAAATATTTTAAACGAGAGACATAAACTATTTTCTTAAATTCTCAAACAGAGACAATTACATAATGAGGACCTTCATAATCTTTAGTTGCTCGTCTCGTAATGTGATTAGTGTCACAGTGGAACTGGGCAAACGTTGGGCTACGCATGGGCACAGATCTGAAGAACTTTTATCGAAAAATCTGAAGGGAATTGTTGGTGTCCTGGGTAACACGGAGTTTCTACCCGAAAGATGAACATCGAAATTTTCGCTACCGTGAAAACCTCAAATCTCATATATTGTAGTATGTGGTAGAATAATTTTAAAATGGACCTGAACTCCTTTTAAACCAAAGCTCGTCTGAATAATATTCGCCTTCAGTCCATCCCACAAGCAAGACAACACTTCTCTGTCGAAAAGCTGAATTGGTTAACGTTCTTTAAGAAAGAATAGTAAGAATCTTACGAAATTTGTTGCTACTGATTGTAAATCACCTAATGAGTTTAAAGGGTTAAAAATAGAATGTCTTAGTTGCGGATTGAATTCATCTGACACAGAATATTGTCCACTGACGAAATGTTGTCAACACTGTTACGAACATACAGATTTCTTGACTACATAAACTGCTATCGCCTTCTAAAAAAAAGGACCGTCTTGGAGCTAGTTCAGGTATCGTTTTGACCCACTAAGTACAAAGCTGAGAAGTCACAGCGTCATAAAGACGTTGAGATGACGTATTAATAAGCTCCAAACATTTTTAATCTCGGCACCAAATAGATGTGAATGTTTAGTTTCACGATTTGACCGCCTTTATCGCAGGAAGAGTACGCTCCGTAGCCATGTTGGTGGGAGTCTGGATCGGACAGCAGCGCCTCTCTGAAGGGGACGAGAAATGTCAGAAATCCCATGTCGGGAATCGAGTCCTGGATGTCCTGTGTTCAGCCACTGATTTCTAATCTTCTAGAAATGAGACAGGACTTTTAAGAGTTATTTAAAAAGAAAACGTTGTAGACGTTTAAATACATTGAATGCCTACAGGATAAATGTTTTCAGGAAGAGTATATTGAAGTACTTGTGTACTGTACAGGTTTTTTTTTAAATAGAGGGGCGGGGGGGGATTGAAAAGGAAGGGGTTAAAATTTTAGGGTGTTTGAGAGGTATGGTTTGTTGGATAGTCTAAATACAGAAGGGCGCTGTAATGTATGGGAATTAGTAGGTGAGCGAGAGAAAGCAGAAGGGTTCGTTGAAAGAACTGGGGAGGTGCTGTGGCCAGCAAGATATGCAGAGCTCACAGTACGGAAGGGAAGTGTTCTCTCCTGTGAGCACCCCCAGGCTAATAGACGTATATACAACACAAAGACAGGGAAGATCTTAGTATTTCAGTTTTACTCACTGCACATGTGCGTACGTGCGTGTATTTGAGCGAAAGGGTTGAACATTTTCAGTGGATCATTCCCAGTGACCTGGAATTGTACTTGAAACTATCTCGATATGACACGTTCGATACATTTACTCGAGCGGTACTGAGAAAATTGAAGGAAATCATTCAATAAACATATTTACGACTTATGTCAGGGGACATATGGTTCAGTAGTGTTGGACTGATAACAGCAGACTTAATTCTAAGGAGTATTCCGAGCTTAAAATGGTAATTACTGTCAGTTGGCAAACGGTTAATCGCGTGTTCTTTGTTGTCTGCAGGGGTTGTAAGGAGTTCTTAACTACAATTCCCAGACATAAAGCAAGGTTTATCACCGCTGAGGAGGTTAAAGTATCCGCAGTGCGTCTCATTTTTGTTTCGAAGTCACTGTCTTCGATTTTAACAGGTTATAGTGTTCATTATTTTCCCCAGTCAATATAGACGAGCTTCATAAATACATTAAAATCGCTTCGTTTCAATTATCTCCAGTTAATTGATATACTCTCATCTCGTTTGACCACATATCTTTATTATATTTTTATATTAGCGTCGTTAAATAACCTAAAACAAATATGCCTGAATTAAGTAACACAGTTAAAAAAAATAACGCATAGAAAGTGTTTGAAATTCAACTATCGAATTCGACAAATTAATTTATTTTAATTTCATCTTCAGTCCTAAAACGTCCCTTGCCTACAATCCATCTTAATATTATCTTCATATTTTATTTTGGGTTTATCGGTTTTCCGTTACCTAAAAATTTCCTCGCCAAAATTCTGTAGGTCGCATGCATTCCCTTCTCACAGTCCTAGCTACATGCTCACCCCATCATAGTCATCTTGATTTAATTATCACAAGAATAAAAGTACTAGATACATAATCGTGAAATTCCTCGTTATGTAGTAACGTGTCACAAACTGCTTTGTAAGTCCACATGTTTTAGTGAGTATTTCGGCTTCATGTTATAGTAATTATGTTCTTCCAGTAAAGTAAGTAACCACGTCTTATGATACACAAAACATATGAAAAAATTATTGTTTTGTCTGTATATGCCGAAATAGAATTTTGTCCTTTCCAAAATCAGACAGAATTATACACAATTTTTAAACAAAATAATAAGCATTTTTTTAAATTTCATACTGACTTATCTTGGAACTAATAATTTGAAAAATAATAATAGTGATTTATCTGGGAGTGGAAATTATGTACTTTGTTGACTTACATTAGACCATCATTGAATATTTCGATAAAGAATATCATTTGATATTTTAAATATTTTAAATGTTAATTATTGTAATATTTTAATATTTAATAAGAATTTATTGTGATTAGACGGACAAGATTTAATATATATATATTTATTATATCACAATATGACGCAACTTTACCATCTCATGACTTAGTATTTGTTAATATCCCCTTCACATTGAATGTGTTGATAAATATCGTGATACAAGTAAGGCGAAATCAGTGACAGCCTGTTGATTTTCTTACACGTACAAAATTATCCGTCCTATTATCAGGTCACGGCCAGTTGCATAGTTTCGTATTAAACACTACTGCAGCTGTTTCGAAATTCGCTGACTCAGCTGCATAGTGAGGCCTAGTAGTCATACAGAGTGCATTAGCGTTCAATCACATCAGTAAATGTGACTCAGTGGCCCATCTCACCGCCAGGCAGCTCTGCGACTCGAATCTTCGTCGAGTCTCCGTCTTCTAAACCTCAAGACAGAAACCAGTGACGGGCTCTTATGAACACGGCGTTGCTAACTTTGCTACGTTGCGAGTTCTGAGCTGTCTTCACTCCCCTGGGCTCCGATATTCGTGGTTTGACGTCGCACGATTCTGTTGTGACCATGAATGATACAATCTGATGACGGCTGCTGAAGGAACGGGCAGTCATATAATCGTCAAACTGGAACCAGGAGCTCTGGTTGTCCGCAAGGAACAGGTTCCCATGATTTGAATTAAATTTTTATTCTCCTACGAAGAAAATTCATCTGTTTATATCTTATACAACTTATGCTATCGGGCATATGTTTGAGATAAAAGTAAAAGTTAATTATCTGAGTTATTTCAGCAATTAAAATGTGGTATTATGTTAAAATTGGCATAAGCTAAGAGAATGTGCATCCGAAAATTATAATTTAACGATTTAGGCCTACGTAAAGACTGTATTTTGACTAGAGGACCTGCTTTAAAAGAGGGTAAAGTGTGTGTCTAGGTCGAAAATACATTTTAATAATATTAAATCTGTTAAAATATGGGATAAAATGTCGAGTCGTTGCTCTCCAATCTTTTATACATATCTCATACAATATCGTCTTCGGGCATTTACGGTAATGTCGATGTTCGTAGCGTAATTTAATCGTAAACCCATCTCGAACGCGCATTCTGAAGAACAGAAATCCAGAGTAAAGTTACAAAGACTTCGTATCCCATGCAGGGACCCTTGTGGATACGGGGGGGGGGGGGTGGAGATGGAGGATAACAAAGCTGAACTATATCAGCATTATTTGATATGACGCTGCGAAATAGCCATGTCGTGTTGACAGTTGTGCGCGTACCGTGTCATTTGATGGTTGCAACGTAGTGACAAAACACTGTCACTGAGCACGACAGCTTAACTGCGGGAATCACGAAAAGAAACCCCTTGACAGCTCAATTTTCTTGCATTCAGAGTAACGACGTATAGATCGACGTTCCAGGGTCTTACGCTCGTTTGTAAAACCAAAGATTCGAAGGGCCGTAAGACGAGAAAAGGGATACTTAAATGTCTTCAAATTGTTTTCATTTGCGATCTCGGCATCTCATGATTTAATATAATAGTTCTATTTTTTTTTTCCAATTCTTACGTTTAACGAGGACACATGCTACAAAATTGTTATAATATATTCATTTATATAGATTGCTCCTGAAGGAACTGAGGAAAATTACAGAATATCTCGGTTAGAATAACACTCTCTGACTTGTCGCATTATCACATCAATAATTCAGCTGAATCTAGAAGTACACGGTTCTAATCCCGGCCGGTTACCTAATATTCTAACTGGGATTACTATTGATTCTTTCAATCCATCACAGTGCATTAGCATCCATTATGACTAATTTATATCACATTTATACCTTATTTATTATTCACAATAAGTCTACCATACCTCATTTGATATTCGATGGCTTCAGAAGTTGATACGACGTCGTAAACGAAGAGGGAAAAGTGTATAGGCATTGACGCTGTAAGACTGGCTATCAGTCATCACGGCATAACCTGAAGTTTTACATTAAATCTATTGCAGGAGACATAACTAAATGTGGGATTGATTACCTTACTGGTGTTCCTTTTTGTAATTAATTAATTAATAACACACTGACGGAATGTGGAGAATGTTACAAACATTTAAAGACTACTGGAAGTTAAGAAAAGAAAAACAATTACATGTCAGAAATTTCTGCCCGTTGTCGTAGGAAATGTACACGTTTCATAACACGAAGTCTATTACCAGGGGTACACAACAAGCGGATGGTGAAGGAGACATTTGCATGCCTATTGTGTTCTTTAGATCAGAATTTCTTTAATTTTGTGGGCCAGTAATAGAGCATTAAGTGCGTCGTACATCGTACTAGTCTACAAGATCTAATTATGTAATTGTTACTAGCAAGTTTTGATATATTTATGTACGTTGTAAGAACTGGTGCCTTTATGCGATATTAAATTGAACAGATGTCATGATTACAGTTAATCCACGTGCGAAATTAAAAAAAAATTGGGGTTTGTATCACCGTTCTGGGTCCCCACTACTGAGGACTGGTCCTACCCCAAAGCTGGGTCATCCTCCCGGCCACATTGTCAGTGACGTCATTAAACACGCAACGTCAAGGGAGGAGTACGGTGGTAATGTTCAGCACGAAACTAAGTGTAACTGTGATGTTCTGGTTAGTTACTGAACGGAGTCACTAGTTTTTAAGTTAGTTAACTACATCCTTATAGCTGTGGTAAAATGCTCTTTACGCGATGTAAAACGAGAATTCGTGAACCATCCACACAAGAAACATCACCTATAATATTATTAAAGTGTATTCTAAAGCAGAAGACGTGAAATACATTGACCTGGCTCTCGATGTCTTGTGATAATGACAATCGATTCGACCGTTTATTTTTAAACTTTGCAAGAAAGTTTAGGTTGTAACATTCCTCAGAGGTTTGCTTTTAAATTCGATAAGAATTGTTATCAGACTACAATAATGTTAGGAATTCCTTTGAAGAACCGAGACAATAAGATAGTTCTTTACTCTGCATCTCAGATACATCTGTTCTTTCTGTGGTATTCTTCGTATTAAAGTGGTGCACTGACTAAGATTTTTCGTGATTTTCTTCAGTTCTTCCAAGCACATGCAGGGATAGTACCTTAAATTAAGCCACGACCAATTCCTTCTACGTTTTTTAAATCTGTCATTCACTATTCGTACTATCATCTAATGCTATTAGGCTCATACTCACCGCTGTGAGAACCTCAAGTCTTACTAATGTAAGTTGTTTGAAGCGTTGTTAAATAACAATAAATGCGACTGGAATAGCTATGCTACTTCAGGTACAAGTATCGTAGACGTCTATTTCAATTGATAAACAACTGAAGGACCCAATCACGATGTATTTTTAAGGTTTTTATTCCATTAGGCTGTTGGTCTGGAAAGACGGAGAACATTCTCATAACTTACGATAGCCGGTAACCTATATGAGATTCAAACCTGGTACCTTCCGAATGAAATAAAGAGTGTTTCCATAACCTACTCTGTACGATGACGTGAAATCAGAATATTTAAATTATAAATTTTCTACCAATTATGAGCGCTTAGCACGCCTGTTTTGTACGTCTATTTAACATGAGGTTTTGAAAATACTGAGATGAATAAGAGACTTTCTGTATTAAACTTTATAACAGGCTTATATTTCAACATATGATTAATAATTTAGTGATTTTATTTTATTATTATTGGCCTATAATAATATCTCTCACTACAAAGGATCTTCAGCCTAACATAGCCTGCATTTATACTTTAATTTTCCGTATTGCGATTATTATGATATTACGATTATATACAGGCCTATTACGGTATGTGTAAACTATTGTATTACAGTATTATAGGCTACGTATTCGAAGTATTATAGACATTAACCATTTAAAACCGAAGCTCGTCTAAATAATATAGAATTCAGTCCGTACCGCAAAGAAAACAAATCACTTCACCGTTGCAAAGATAAAGTGGTTGATGATATTTAAGAAAGTAGTCGCTTTTTACAGCGAGAATAATTGAAAACATAAACACAGAAGGAGAAGTTATTGATTATAAAAGCAGATTAAAAAATGGTTACCATTGGGCTTTAGAGGGTTAATATGCCACAAGATATGTTTATATCTCATGCCCAGTTTTATGCAAAATACGACTTTTATTGGAAGTGTAGAGACTTCTTAACTAAACTATTCTTTTGTTGTAATTTCCACCTTTTTAAATTAACACTTTACATGATATTTACGATATAACTCGTTTATACGACTGCCCCATGTGGTTCATTTGGTGTCTACATAAAAAGATACGCGAAAGAAAGTTCTTCAGTCACGTCTGAACATCAAAAGCTAGCTATTTGTGACTTTTCAGCAACAAAAATGTTGGCTATTCTACAAAGAAAATATATTAACACAAGGAGGTTTGTATACGGAAACCCGCATATGAAGGATTAAACACAATCCCGATTGTAAAAAGCAGTTTATTTAATTTTAATTACCTCGGTTTCTAGAGGCTAGTACTTTGTCCAATAAGTGCCGAACACAGGGACCATAACTTGTATATCCCATTTAATTACATATTAATTAATAAATTCCTTAAGAAATAGTGAATGGAAAGAATTCTGGTTTTGGTTGAGTGAAATATGGGTTAATTAATAGGAACAGATATTGATAATTTCAGTCATTATACCTCTCCGTGATATGAACGAAATATCTCGTTCTGAATTACAGTCTGTGATTGTCCGTTGTATCATTAATGACTGACTGTGTAAGCAAAGGGAGATTTCTCGTGATATTTCTTCATGTTAAAATTGTTTACGTCGTGGGTCTGTTGGTGTACATATAAGAAACTACATGAACCAGAAGCTGATAATCTCCAACCTGGTTAAGAAATTGTCTCCTTTTTTTACAAAACTCGAATTGTCATTGCCGTGTTCCCTAGATCGCGCCATTTAACCTTATCCTTAGCCAGTTTAGTCCACTCAGTAATCTGAAATATTTTCAAGATCCATTTTATTATTCTCTCACGTACGTCTAAATCTATTTTTAGGTCTTTCGTCTAACATTTTGTATAGACACTTATCTCTCCCATTTGCGTTGAATAGAAATATACGAACATAAGAATATAAGAACAGTATTTCAGCTCAAAATAGAACAACACGACTTTATGGTTTTTGAAAGAATATTTTACGCGTTGTGGTTGAACTGCATGTTACTGGCAAGCAGGTTGCACCAAGATATTCTGAGAGCTGTTTAAAGTACTTGCACCTGCATTGCCTGCTAGTTAACACCTTGCATATTCCAGCAGTACTCATTACAAGTTCTGCGAACATATGTAATTAGCATTAAAATGTTTCAGCTCATCACCAACATTTAACAACCGCTTTGATTATATATGAAGTTCTTTTAAATATTATCGCAAACGGAAATGTAGTGCAATGATTTGTTTTAATTAAAACAAATGAGTTCTGAGGATAAAATAGAAGAATGAAACCTGTTTCATTATTTTCTAGGTAACTTTAAGTAATGTTGCAAAAAGAAATTTGGAATTATTCAGGTTCTGATGTTTATATTTTCAACAGTAAGTGACATTCATAACCGGAAACAAGACTATTAAAAGAATATCAAATCTAAAACTTCTTGACGATGGTGAAGAGTCAATTGAATAAGAATTTACTTGGATATTATCCATCGTCTAGTAAATATAAAACTTAAAAAACGACGTTTCGGAGATGGGAATTAATTCCGGAGATAGGGATTAGCTCTATCTAGTGGGCCCAACTGTGTAGGAACCTGAAGACGGAGATAGAGTCCCATCTCCGAAACGTCGTTTTTTACGTTTTATATTTACTAGACGCTGGATAATATCCAAGTAAATTTTTATTCAATATTAAAAGAATAAGTTGTGTGTCCGGACAGACAATGATTGGTAAGTCTATTCATATACATACGCGCTGTCTCAAGTTAAGCTGAGGCGAATTGATTTTGCGATCTGGCGAGTAGACATACAAAAAGTTTATTTGCATCAACTAACTTTGTTCAATTTTACTGCTTTCATTGGTGACAGCGGCTTGTAAACTATTTTCTGTTGTCGGCCTTTGAATGTCCATGTGAAGGAAAGTAAGAATGGTTTAAATGCGATAAATGAGCAGGATAAAGCAGACTGATAATAAAAGAATATTACTGCAATTTTCACATAGCTTTTATTTGGAGATCTAACGTCACTGATATTCAGTCGATGTTCCTAATTAATGTCGGGTTAAGTGTTAATAATCACAACAAAAACGATGTTTTTTAGACTTTCGGTTGGCGAATAAATCTTTATCGAGTGAGATTTGAGGTTCTCACGGCGACTAGAATGGAAAATGATGTCTTCTGGGTTGATGCTTGTCCTGATGATGGAGGTAGCAAGGACCTCTGAAACGTCGGTTAACTTCTACCAGTCTACACGGCGCTAAAACCCAGAAGATAGCCATCTTCAACAAATTATTTGTTTGTACGAGCTGGCTTTGTGTGCTTTTCCTGAGGTTTCGTAAAAGGCTGTGCCTTTCGCAAGGAGTTTGATCAGCTTTTACACAATTAAATAAAGTTACTGAAATGAGTGTCTCAGATATTCCACATCACTGAATCACATTTATATCCACGTTTCAAGCCTCACTATATGTTTCAGTAACATCCACCTTAATGTTATCTTACAGCTTCATTCTCTTTCGTGTAAGTGACCGTTTTACAAGATACTTTAACTGCATAATTCTGTTTGTATTCCATGTCATCCCCACAAGAAGTGTTCAGGTTATAAACTATTTTTGTTGTTAAATCACAATGACGTATTTACGGGTTAATCCACCCCCCTCCACCCACCCCCGAAACGTCGGAGATGGCATAGAAAACTAAGTGTTTTTAAACGTTAAAAATTCGAATTCTATCAACTAATTTTTTTAATTTTGTATATTAACTTAGGCATTTATCCCACTCTTACATTTTCCCCTACTGGAATTAGTCAAGAATTACGTAACTATGACCTGCAATCAGCGTAAAAACATCCGAGTATTGATCTCTCGATATTATTCCAAGAAAACCGTGGACCCTTGTGTAAAGATAAAAAAATCTTTTAACATTACGTAGATATATTAATAATGAGTTATCAGTTACGAATATTACTCAGAATTCATGTCAATGAAAGAAGAAACAAGCAGAGAATCTTCAGAAATCCCTCACGTTTTGGTTTCATTTATTTGAGAGATTCGAAGCCAGATTCTTGTTATGGACGCGAAGTTTTCTGATCGCTAAGCCCAATTTATTTTCTGCTTATAAATAGTGGCCAAGCCACTTGATAGACTAGAGCTAAAACCATCCTACATAACCACACACGCTATAAATTCATCAACTTCTCCAGAATTTTCAAAACCATAAACATTTTTGTGTCGTGTATTTTATACAATTCGAGTTAATAACACTTCTTCTCATTTCCCAAAACCTAACACTTTATATTTCTACGTGTTCATGTATTTTCTTAAATCTAGTCAGGATCGTTTATGGTTTCAAATCTTTCTGAAGAGCTTCTAGGAACTTAAATACGTAAATTCATAACGCAATTTAGGTACAAAAGAAACATTATTTGTTAAGGCAATCGTTTGAGGCATCTTCCTGGGCTATAACAGAGCTTTGTTGTATGTTAGAGCGCATTTATAAATTCAGAATAATCAGAGCTCTGTATCACACGCGTTCCGGTCTGAAAATCCCCCGAGAACATAATATATGTGTGATTTAAAACTAATTCTTCAGTGTAAGCAGAAACAGATCTAGAGAATGTACACATATTTGGTTTCCCTTCATCATGAATCTAATTTAAAGCTTCACTGAATATAATCCCTCAGAATGGATGTACTTGTTCTTATCCAGTTGAACGCGAAGACTTTGCAGCCCAATAGAGGCTCACAGTGACGTGGGTCGAACTGTAAATTGCCTTAAGTCACTGCGTTCTTTCTAGCAACACATGAGTGCCACCTGATGATGGCAGACGAAATGCTGGGTAACGTGTAGCAAAAGTGTCCTTCAGACCAGGGTCAAATTGAGAGGCATCGTGTGGTTAAAATGTCTCTTAAAATAGCTGCGATGCGTGACATATATCGCTTTTCATTCAAACAGTTTACTTTGAAAACACACTTTATATCGACGAGACTGGCTTAACATCAATCAGAAATCAGTTGATTTGAGAATTTGCTGTGTATAATACGATATAACTTTTCGTAATTACTTTTTCGAAACACCCTTTGCCGAAATGAAATCCTAGACGCGTTAAGGTCCTTTATATTCATGAATATAAAATTTAAACGTAGTTTTATGTTCTATCTGAATGTTACCACGTGATATTAATTCGTCATTATCTTCACGTATTTCAGAATGTTGTAATATCGAATAAGTACAAATAAGTATGATTAAAACAATTATTTTGTTGCGTGAATTAAGTTAGGGCGTAAAATCAGGACATGAGTCAATTTTAATCTGAACCCCCCTCCCCCAAACCCCCCAGCAGTTGGCTTCTGTTCAAGAGCATCTTTTCGTAATAATCGCGGGAAAGTGTTCTATGCAAGTTACATGACAGCAGATACTGATTGTAACTCACGTTAGGCTGTGGTGCACCGCGGGTGGTATTGAAGGCGCCTGCCCGCCTCCCAAGTCTCAGGTTCAGTCCAGCAGTCACCTCCGCCACGGCCACCCAACGTAGCACCTCGCGTCGATTGTTCATTGTTGTATAATTTGGTTTCTAGCCGCGCGCGCGGGGCGACGTAGAATCCTCGGCCGATGGGGCCCGCATCTACCGCGAACGTTCAGAGAGCCACGTCGGGGAGGGAAGTTGGTTGGTTTTGCCGGCTGGTAAGTTGCTCACCGCCCGCCAAAGCCGGCAGTCGGCGGTGGGGCCAGGCCATGCACACATACAACACACATGAGGTGGTCAACACTTTTCCCCCCCTGTTCCCTCCCACGCATCAATGCGCCTGCCCGACGAGAACGGCGGAGGGAGGAGGAGGAACGAGGTAGTGCCTTGTGTCGGAAAGAGAGAGTGAACTGAGAAAGGGGTATAAAAAGACATACAAGGGTTTTGGAGATTGAAGGGAACAGAAAAACTATGCGCGTAACATACAATACTGAAGTGGCCCTGCGCTATCGTTCGATTTTCTTCCTACTGTCCGTTGTGTGTCTCCCCTCCCTCTTACCTCTTTGATCTCTTCCCCACCTCTCACTTTCCCTCCTCCTCTCCCCTTTGATACCAGTCTGTCCTTTTTGGTAGGTTATTGGTTGGGTCCCGCGTGCGGCGTAGGCTTTGGGGTCTCCGACTGTGGTGGTAAGCTTCCTTTCTCGGCCGCAAGGTGGCAGCTCTGTACAGCAAGCCTCTTGGAAAAGGCGGAGCAGTGGCAAGGAGAGAGAGGAACTTGCCGCTTCTGCTGAAGGATTTGTCCCTTGAATACATTGGGGGGGCTCTCTGTCTTCTTCTTCTGTGTGCTGGCCTCTCTCGCGCCCCCCCCCTCACCGCTGGGTCCCCCCACGACTTGGTTGTGCGCGCCGTAGCTGGGAGACTACATGTCAGTCAGTCTGAGGGAGGGATTTGTGCTGAGCGGTCGTGGAGGACTGTACTCACGTTAGCACACGTGGGCGAGGATATATTTTTGACGTCACGTGTGTACAAGTGTAATATGGGATACTCGTCATGTTTGAATTAAGAGGCCCTTCTGTCACGGGGTACTCTGTATATCAGAATCGTAAACACAGGAGCTGTACCGAATTCTTTACCTTCAGAAACGTAGGGGTGAAGTGTATTATGTGTCTCTGCGGACAACTGCAGGCAACTACTTAGAAAACAAAACTGCGAAGGAAAGTGAAATGTCACTCTCGTGATAATGGCATCAGTGATTATTGTTTCTGAGGCTATTTTTGGTGACATCTGTACGCCTTCATCGTCGTCTGCAGGGAGATATGTCGCCGACGGGGAATATGATGTCGACTGCCGGGAGGTACGTAAGCTACGTGGAGTGTCAGGTGCTGTGGTGTTCTGATCCGACACAGAGCTGTCTGGACGGAATCTGAAGCGGCGATATACTTGTGACAAGGTGATAAGTGGACGTCACTAGCTGTGGGGAAAACATCCTCACGAAGTTCTCGCTTCTCGGTGCCAGATAACAGCAGAGTGGATGGTCGGATGTCGGGGTCCACTAACTCGTCAGCAAATTGCTTGCAGGATTTAAGACAGCTGATGTTGCAGATTTTGGAATTTGTAGCTCGAACAGATGTGATACGGTTAACTTATCCTACGTATTCGTTCAGATATTCTATGTAGGAATGCAATTATTGACAGTTCGATTGTTCGACTTCGAGATGTTTTCCGTGATGTGTTGAATTGTTTTAAAATTAAAAACAAAACAGAAACGAAGTGCTACTTGACGGGACGAACCGTCGAAGACAGTGTGACGTAGATATAAAGACGGTTTATTATTTTTCGTGACGATAATAGAAATGTTATTTTAAAATAAATCGAAATAATATCGATTTTTATCGCATCGACGAAGGTTTTGTTTTATGGAACATGAATTTTGTAGGGGGAAAAAAATGAAAATTGTATTCGTTGGAAGTGGATTCAGAGACTGAGACTGGGTTAGTTCTTTGATATTTTCCCGAACATTTTCCAGGAATCATTAAAGATCGTGGTGTAGTGTCTGTGGTGTAGATGAACGTCTGCCTGTCCGCGTGTGTCAATTTATAAATAGCGACTCTTAGTTGTCTGGTTTATGAGGGGAGACATCTTTCTTAAGAAATAACCCTTTAACGTTCTTATAGCCTATGTAACCCCCCCCCCACC
>NW_019059724.1:247244-257515 GCF_000696155.1 Zootermopsis nevadensis | reverse complement strand
CTGTCCCCCCCCCCCCCCCCCCCACCAGGAACTGTGATAAAAGTTTTCAGAAAGTAGTCATTGTTGCAGACGTCATGTCGAAAACACATTTAGCGTTTTGGAAGTTACGCTGTACAGATTTGGCTAGCAAACAGCTTTGTTTTAAATCGAATTTCATTGTCGTTTAACAGAGACGCGTACAGAACAGAGAATTATCTCTTGTAAAAGAGACGAAGGATCCTGTCCTTTGCGTGTCTACGTCTCGTTCCGACAGCCGAACTACACACGTAATTCTCAGCACAAAAAGAGAAACGAGAATATTCTAAGAAAAATAATGGATTGAATGTTTTTACGTGGGGAGTGCGATGTGATCTGTTGTTTGTTTCGCGTTGTTCTGTGATCGGTTCCCTGAACGAAATAGTTTGTGGTTTCGCTGTAGAATCCTGAGGACGTTACACAAGAACAACTGAGAGTTTTGTCAGGGAACTCTTTCATCATCCTTTTATATTATTATAATAATTGTTTTATTCTACAAGACGACGAACATGTGAACGAACCTGAAACGATGGACTTGCCAAGAAGTGTTTGACACAGAACAAAAGAGAACTGTGATCCGATAAACCAACGAGAAGAATTAAAAGTGAAGATTATTGTTACGAAATTCAATATTTAATAATAGCCTGTTCATGTCTCGGGTATTATAGAGTTAAAATAGGGTTATATAGTGGCTAATTAATACGAAAATCAATTAATAATTATAAAATAATTGTTGTGAAAGTTTATAATATTTATTAGACGTAAAAGTTTTTTTTTTTCAAAACACAGTTTTTTACTCTGTTAATAGTCTCACTAAATTAGATACTGGGCTTTGTTGGTGGTTAGCGGTAATTCTGTGTGTGCTGTGTTGTTTGCCGTGTGGATGAAGCCCGTTGTTCGCCATTGCAGATGAAGTGGTGGCCGAGTTCCCGTTGATAGAAGTGTCGAGAGACAGTTTCTCCCGGTGGTCACATCGGCTTCGATTTCGAGGTCGTAGGAGCCGTGAAACATGGACATCCAAGCAATGCAATCCATGGACTGGCTTTTTAAGAAGGAAAGGATCTACTTATTGGCTCAATTCTGGCAGCAGGTAAGCCTTCGTTAATAAGGTTGATAATCCCGTGTCTTGACTCTTCAAAGTAAGCAATTTTTAGCCATTAGCGTATTTTGTGATGTCCTTTATTAAAATCGTGTTTCCTTCCACGCCGATTTGTGTTTATCGTCGTAATAACAGAGAGTATACGACTTTCAATTGTTAAGCAGTTATTTTACGTTCTTCAAGACGTCGTTTCGCCTTGAATTTCAAAGTTTCGGAGAAAAGTTTTACGTCGCTACGTCGTGTTAATTCAAATGGTAACGGTCTCTCAGTAAAAATTTTGCGATGTTTTAGAACAATGGAACTGAAATGGTAGTGGACTGAAGAATGTTTTCCTTGCATGCAGATTTCTATCAGTGATTAACTGTGTTTTTTTTTAAATGATGACTCATGCAAACGCTGGTAATTTCCGTTATTGATTGGTGGTGATGCTTAATACAATCCTCGCACAAAGGAGTTCGTCCATTGCCTCTCCCTCCGCGTCCGTCGTGTGTCGCAGAATGTTCTGGAATAGAAAAGGTTCTTAGGAGTCCCCTCGCTTGTCAATGTTTTCGTAAAACTTTATTATACCTCGATACTGCATATTTAATTTCATTAACTACTAGATTTTTGTGTGAGTCTAATTCGTGAAATGTAACACGCCATTACAGAATTCGTTTTCGACGTACGATGAGCGTGCGAGTAATTTTTATGGGTGATACAGGGAACTTGTAGAAATAATTTGATTATGCCTGAAAGTTTATAAGTTCGTGATGAAATAGTAAATTCATTACGTTTCATTGTTGGAAACTGTTCAGTTTTAAAAATGTCACTGTCTCGTCGATTTACCTAAAACGCTGAACGTCAGGATGTAGACAACAATGGATTTGTCATTTGTTTTCGCGGATTCTAAACATGGTTTCTTACTTTGAGGAAACGTAAATTATAAGTGTTTGAAAACAATTCTGAGGAAAATGTTACAGTGAACAATTGAGAATGCTATATGACAATGGGTTACGTGCTTTGATAATTCCGATGCAATTACCAGAAAGTTTGTTTTGTTTGTTTGTCAGTTATATGATTAGTATTTATGTCTCGTAATTTCACGTATTAAGAGCGGAATGGAGAAATGATTTTCATAGGAACACGAATCGTGATTTATAGTAGAACGTTTTCTAAGGCTTTAGTGTTGCAATAAATTATGCAGTATGAATAACAAATAAATTATTTCGGAACTGTACCTCGCTTGTTTTGGTATTGAGAAGATGGCTGTGCAAATGAATGTTTATTGTTTTGTGCATTCGTAGCAAGAAAGTCGAACAGCCGCGTAACATTTGTTGTACGTTTAGAATTCTGCGTAGTTACAAGTATCGATAACATTTCGTAAGTGTAATCAAGTTGCGACTGTTACGTCGATGTGAAACAATTCGACCCATCGATTTCGCAACCAGAGTTTATGCTAGAGACTTTACGTAAAGAATATTGATATAGTTCTGAAGACATTCTTGTCGTTGGCGTTTCGAAAAGAAAACAATAATGAGAGATTGAATGTTTAAAATTTAATCGTTGTTACTGTTTCATCTCAAATATTTGAAAAATGAGAGATTGAATGTTTAAAATTTAAGCGTTGTTATTGTTTCATCTCAAATATTTGATCTGTTTTATCGCATTTTACATAACCAAAGTACGTATTCTTACCTTTACGGAATCAGAATTTATTTTTGAAAGTACGAATTGTTAACATGTTTGCTTGAACTCCTTTGACAAGCGTCGTGACCCATTGAAGTCCTCTGCACATAGCAACATACAGAAACTCAGGCATATTTCCGTGTCCCGAGCTGGTTTCGAACCCACGATTCTTGCTAACAAGTTATCAAATGTCTGAAGAATTTTGAACAGCTCGAGGAAAGCAAGGGTTGACGTCGGATTTAGTTACGTAAAACAGAATCGTGTGAAAGTGAAATTTAATTTTAAAAATTGTAAAAAAAAAAAATATTATTTAAATGCTGTGTTTGAAAAGAAGAAGAAGAGATTTTTGTATCATTTATGAAATATATTAACATTTGAATTAGATGAAATCCAAAATTTATACCAAGAAGACAGTTCATTCCGTAAAACGCAGTGTTAATGCATCCATTTTTGAAACCATCTTCAGGATCGATTGTAATAGACGCGTACTTTTAATGATACAATTAAAATATTTTAACAGTGATTTCTCCACGTTACGTTACAGGGCGTACCATGAATTTGATTTTCTTCAGTAAATTACTAAGCTTCTTAAATATTAACGGGAATTAGTAGTATTTTAAAAATTTTGACGTTGCGAAAATTTCGCTTATTTACTATTTAATTGTCAGGGATTTATAAATTGGGTTAAGTTTCTCATGACGAAACTACGCCAGGGGTCTTGTGGGAGTGTTATTTTGACGTCAGTTGTCAGTAAGCTTTCTTGATCGAAAGCTGAGTAGACTTTTATACGTTTACGAAATACAGAAGGTTTGTCGTTTCGTAATGTCGGAAATTACCACTCGCAATGCTTGTCCGTTCCTCCTTGTTGCGAACTTCGTTTCGTTTTTGTTTTTGTTTTAAACTTAACTGATACGCGGGTCGACGTAATATACAAAGTGATCAATACCGCGTGCCCTAATCACTGTTTTTTTTTACGTAATGTTACAAATGCATAGATACTTAAATACAAGATTATTTAAACTTAATAATGATATGATATTTGTATTTAAACGAAAATTACGAACATTGTGTAAGAAATCCGATGACTACATGTCGTGTCGAGGACAACACTGCCATTATTTTATAAATTTGACCTGAAAAATTGAAAACAATTACCATCATTTATGTTCCCACTGTTTTCAAGCTAATTATCATGCATTACGGGTTCAATTAGAAAATTACTTTTCTATTTTTCTTACTATAATAATGCGACTAGTTTCTTGGTGTAATATAATATTTTGTAATGTTAGCTAAACACGCTGTAGTTAGACATACTATATTTTTTTTTTCCCAGTTATCTCTACGAAATTCAGTTAATTATTAAGCAGTCTGAATTCTCAGGTTGACTTGTTATCTGTGTGAACACATTTTTTTTTAAATTAAAAATAAATTCTTTGCGTTTCCTGTTTTTCAAAATTCATTGTACTTTAAATTAATTAATTTTTTAAGATATATTTCGTAATTAGTAATTAATATCGTAAGGAAACGTAAAGAATATGGGATATTTAGGACATTTTACGTAATTTTTTTAGTTCATTGTACAGCCGCTCGCGTTGTGAACCACGGAACCGACAATCGACATTTGCCACAGCTGCAGCCAAGTGTCTGCGGGAAATATATATATTTTTACTTGTTTCCTTTGTTACATTAAGCCTGTACGTTATAGGTCATTAGACTTCTATTAGGGAATACTGTTTTTTCTACATGTCATCCAACACCATTGTCTGTTATTACAAAAATTAAGCTGGCAATCAAGACGAAACCTTCAACTTCACCAACAAGATTCCTTCGATGTCATAGAAGTAAATCAAAAACTTGTTTGAAACATTATTTATTTCCAGGTGTCTTTCAGAATGAAATTATTACGTGTTTTTACAAGAAATGTAGAACAGAATACTGTCCATTGTTAACAATGGCAGGTTGTCATCTAGAATTCGAAAAAAATAAGTTTTTGACACGTTCAGAGGCCATGGCGAATGTAGTCGATATTTTTAACTAACAATCGAAACTCGTTGGTTGTAAACCAGTACGTGAAATTGTAATTTATAGAAATAATATTAATATATTACACTAAAAACGCTGTAAATTAAAAATGTTACGTTTAAACTTAAAACATTTACGTTCAGGACATGTCGTTACTAAAATTTATCGTTTGTTTGCATCGGTACGTATCTGAATACAGAATTAAGAATACGCTGTGAATATTTCTTTAAAATAGGCCACTGTGCCTTTACAAATGAAGTCAGATTATTACCTTATCCGCGGTGTACTGCAATAGGACGGGATGTTTCAGCTGGTTTATAATTTATTTTTAGATTGAGACATATTGTTAGAATATGGCGTTGTTTTAAGAGAATATACAGTCGATTCCCTGTTATGACGTGCATCGAGGTTACCGTCGAACTCTTTGCATTTACTATAAAGTTAGCGATGATATATTTAAATAAGTCTGTGTATTAATACGGAACTGTTGCGAGGCGTGGGACAAACACGAGAGAAGAATATTGCATGATTCTGTGCCAGCAACTTTTAAAAATACACAATTCTTAATTTAGGCCTATCTTCAATCCATAATATCGTAATTGAAAGCGCATTGGACGAACCATTTATAGGAGTACAGTCTATTAATTCATTAATAAATTATTTACCCTGTGTATTTGTTGTTGCAAAAAAAAATGTTTGTATCAATTTGCTTATCAGTAGATCCGTAGTCATTAAAATGAGAATCTTAGTATAAGCTATGCAGTTATTAATAATTCACAAATTGTTAATCATTTTCCTGAGACTAAAAATGAAATGGAATGCAAATGATAAGACTTAAGTACTTGGTATTAGGTTTAGTTTCGTAATCAGTGTCACGTATAAACCACATCAAATTTATTAGACAGAAATATGAAAAGCAACAAAGTAGGACGGCAGATGGCAGAATTGTCACTGAAACTACCATTTTTGTCTTTACATGGAACAAGATTTGTTAAAACTTGTTTAATTCTGATACTTACGTATCAGAACGCGATGTCTAATTCCTCTTACGAATTCCTTTGTTTTAATTAGATTTATACACTTCGTAAACATTAAGTTCGGAATTTTCTACTAGTTTCGTCTGGTTTTCTTGTGACATTTCGTACGACAGAAGTTTTTCTAAGTTCTACCCCGTTTGGACAGAGTAAGTGAAAACAATTGCACATTAAAAATAAATGTAATGCTATTTGTTTCCCACAAATTATCGGTAGGTGGCAGTTCAATCAAGTTGTATTTTTCATTTGTTTTATGTATATAGGCCCGTACTTAAGATCTCGATGTCTATTACGAGGGAGCTCGTCGTGCGAGCGGTCCTGTGTTCAAAACCTTGCCGCTGTACCGTCAGCTGCTCTATTTTTATCGTCTTAAGTCTATTGATGGTGGTTAAATTGTAAGACGTTTAAAGACCACAAATGAGAAGGAATGAGATATTTTATCGTCTTTACTGTTCCTTCTGTGATGGCAGTGGCAAGTTACGATGTTTCAATTTTTAGGTTATGACACCGTATTATGATGGACTGATTTTCCAATGTCCTCCTCAGGTTATCTCATTAAGACACAGTCCATCACTTATTGAAGTCCGTAACAGAAAATATGTTTACGATTTAGCAGTCATATCCAGTAGCTTCAAAAACTTTTTTTTAAAAAAAAAAAGCCACCCGAAGATGACCAGTTAAGGTCGAAACATTGAGTCCGTAATAAAAAAAATTGTTGTGCAGGCGGACTGCCAACCGAACTATATTATTTATTTTAGTTTCACAAACGTTTTCGTCGCGTTCTATAAAATATTTGAAAATGTCACGTAGCCTACGTAAGTTGACTTTGTTATAATAGCTTAAGTAGCATCCTTGAAATAACATTTTGTATCTGTCTGATGTTAAAAATAATACTTCTGTGAGTTATATTTCATATATTTTTTGCTACAAATTTAGTCTGATGTATTTATTATTCTTCTTCTTCTATCTGCGACTTCATTTGAAGTAGTCTTACCCGATGCTCTTTGCTTGGTTTAATTCTCTGTTAGTTTGTTACTTGATTTCTTAGTTCATTGGGTTTATTTCGTGGTTACTACGTTGGCTCGTCACTATATTGATTTCTGCATTACTTAATTAATGAGTTCGTCAGTTAAATTGTTGATTAATTGATTGATTGGTTCGTTAGTCGAATGCCTGTTTCATTACCAAATATTTTAATCAGTCATTAAATTAATTTCTCGGTTAAATAGTCGATTTAACTTCTATAATCTTTCACCAAGGTTAGTAGAGTTCTGTAATACCGACTGATGTATCCGTAATAAGAATTTTTTTTCCAATTTCATGGCTTAGGCGCCTTGGCCTGTCCAACATAAAGAATCTAATATTTTCGACAAACGTTGGTACCCTTGGATGAAGGATCGGCCCATCACAGGACAACACAAAGCGTCACGGAAATTCCCTGGGCGGAATTCGAAAACACGACTCCTGTCTAAGATATTGCCCTATTTGAATGATCTGCCCACCAGAGGAGGAACGGTCTATGATGAAAATCACATTTTAGTGTAGTTCAAAATTATATACGGAGTATTTGCACCGTTGGAAATGATTTGTGTGTTTGTATGTCTCGGAATTCGATCCACGGACTTTGAGAATTGTGAGAGTCAGACGCGAAAGCTACTTTGCTTAACCAGAGAATGCATTTAAATGAGTGTTCTGGAGGGCGTGACGCGAAAATGTTAGGTTTGATCCGTGGCCATAATTATCAACGCGACGTGTTCTTTTCGTAACCCCCTACCACGATATTATTAAATAGTTAAATTATTTTAATTGAACTTGGTACGAAAATCATGCCCACTACAAGCCGCTCCACATTCCTGTGTCTTAATTTTCTACCATAAACGGTACCAACATGGCGACCGTGAGAACTTGTGAGGCGGTAACTTGACAGAGTAAATATTTTGGGAAATAGATCCTATATATATTATACATAATTATTTTACGCTGTGTTAACAATTACAGGCAAGTTGACGATATGAACAGTGATGTTAGGCCTTTTTGAATATTATATTTTCGTGATAATGGCATTTTTGCATTGAAATGGATCACAAATTTGTATAATTTCTGTCTTATAATGCTTGTTAGCTTAGACTGTAAACATTTGAAGGAAAAATAGAGTCATTGGCTTCTTCTCAGAACCTCTTACTGCGTCTATCAAATCTACTATACGCTTCTAAACAACACCACATAAAAATTATATCATTCTTTATTTAAAAAAATTAAAATTAACATGTAATTTGCTGTGGTTCATTTAATATAGGTTCTACTGTCCTCTGACGTAATTACAACCCGTGTCCAGTAACTTTGATCAGTACGATCCTACAAGATGGTTGTCCACCGTGTATTCTGATAGACTTACATCGGACCTCTGAAACGTCGTTTAACTTCTACAAGGACACATGGTACAACGACCCTTAAGTCAGTCATCGTCTTACTCACAGCCGTGAGGACCTGAAAATATCACTCGTGTATTGTTCTTAGACGACAAATTCGCACCGAACGCCATTTTCAACCATGTTTTCTTTCGATTATCGATATATTGACTTTAGGAATCGACGTATCTGTCAAAGGGAAGTTGTAATTTGTAATCGGCGTGGCTAGAGAAGTGTTTTGTCGTAAACTTAATATATACTGGGGCTCTAGGAATGGCTAGTGTGTGTTTGTGACACCTGTACACGCCTTCTAATGAATAGAAATGGATTGGAGGTTGTCCATTTCACTTTTTATTGTACATTTTCATTGTAATGAGTCAATATTCCGTTCGATGATGACTACAGTCATGTGTATAATGTGTATATGCGCGTTTATACACACGCCATCTGTACGTAGCTTTCAATGGGTGGCATTTGTTTCCTTCGTTGTCCTCCTGTAACTGCCTAATCTTGTTTAACTTTGTCCGTGTTTACAATCGCATACAGTGCGCACATTTCTGAATTCCGGGTTATAATGTCTCATTCCTATGGAAACAAAGCGGAATTTATAGCACGACGAATGTATTTATTGGCCCAGCAATTATTAGCTCATCAAGAGTTGTGATCCATAAGGCTAGATTAATACTTCGCTGTTGAAAGATGCGGTCGTGGTCTATTTTAAGTCACTACACCTGTATTTTCGCAGGAAAGGCGAAAGGAATCTCACAAATTATCTGTCGTAACTGCCGACCTGGCACTCACGTTGAAATTTCAACGTGTTTATGCTGTAGGGTAGGAGTACTGTTCACGTAATGATTATTGAAACACAGAATAGGCCTGTACAGCGTCACGTGTTTGCGTACCAATCAGTCTATTTCAGATCCAAATATGCTGTGTGTTAGCCTACACCAAGGAGTCATTCAAAATGAATCTCTGGTGGAACACTCCGAAGATCGAACACTTCAAATACCGAAATCCGCCACTGACAGAAATTTAAATAATTCGATATGTCCTTGGTTCTGTGTTGTGTCTGTAGACCGAAACGTTTTCCTGAACACGTTGTTTAAGAACACACGTAATTTGTGCTCTGTTTTCAGGGCAAGAAACCGCTTTTCAAACCTTACAAAGAAACTATCGAAATTATTTTTAAATGCTGATGATTTGAAGGGCAGACAGTGCGATAAGAATGTTTCAAACTAAGCAATGACAATCATTTCAAGATTTTAATCTCTTCGAATATCATCGATTTTCGTGTTATTGTTATTTTATACGATAATTGTCTGAAGACTGTGATTTTAAAATTAATTCATGTCGAATCAACTTTTAGTTTTTCCCCCCCTTATAGATTATACAACACAGCCACGTATTTTATCTTGTAATATAAATTCGAAAATAACATTAATAAAAATATTTGTACCTAAGAGACTATGCAAATGATGAATTTGAGAATCTTCCGAATTTAGAGCTTCGCCCTCAAAGTTAATGTCAAGGTAATTCAATGAAATATATATATATCTGCTTGTTAACTAAATAAAAAAACTTTCTTACACAAAAATTTCTGTGGTTAAAGTGTAACATAAAACATCGTCGTTTTTCTTACACAAAAATTTCTGTGGTTAATCAAATCGTAGATTAAAGTGTAACAAAACATCGTCGTGTATTTGAGGAACACGATTTGGTGATGACAATTGGATTGAGATGAATCACAGTGAGACTGAATGTCAGTTAACTAGTCGGTTTTCAAGGAAGAGAGAGAGAGAGAGAGAGAGTTGGGGTCTGGTCTTGGTGTCACGATGACACGACCCTCAGACATTTGCGTTTATCGGTTCCTGAGAGGTTACAGCGTTGAACCACACTTCTTTCATTCGAGTGACATTACATAATTGTTATTAGAAACACCCGTTACTTAGCTGTAACTAACCCCATGGAGATATCTTCTTGAGAAGCTGACAGTTGCTGAGGTTGTTAAGAATTTTCCCTTCTTTTATC
>NW_019059724.1:199549-239820 GCF_000696155.1 Zootermopsis nevadensis | reverse complement strand
ATGCAGAACAACCTTGATGCAGAGAGCTCCTGAAAAGACAGCAATCACCGAATTGGCCTTCGCGTGAAGTGGAATGCATCATTAAACAAAACGTTATGCAAACATCGGTACGTAGTCGTTTACTGTACTGGTTAGGCTGGGTCAGGTCGTTCCTCCGACAGATGTCTTCGCCTTCCCTGTGCACACTAGCGACACTACAATCTGTAGCAAACGAGTTCCGAAACAGATCATTATTATTTATTCATCTTTTATTTAACAGTGCTGTCAGCATCTCAAATCAGATGGCAAGCATAGTCCATTTCGTTTCCAATTCATTTTTAATAATATTAACAAAATATTATTATATTGATGAGATTAACGGGACTTGCAGCGCACGTGTGGAATATGAGAAACACAAAACATTTCCATTTCAAACCTAAATAAAAATGTAGATGTGTTCGGGAATACGAAGACAATATTTAAAATGTGTACACTAAAGTTCCAGAGTTGTTATGCACGCCAATTCCGATAAATTTGATATAAGATAGTTCATATGGCCAATTATAGATGGTAGCACGTATAGTTCATACAGTCACTGACAGGTGGCAATACGATCGACACATCGCTACTGCAGAAGACGCGTAGTTCGCATGGCTGCTGATAGATGGCGGTATTAACCGTTTTAAATGTCACCGATAGATGGCAGCACGGTTAATTAATATATCAACCGATAGATTACAACTCTGTGTAATAACGTTATCAAAGATGAACATTGTCTCACCTCACATGTTGCCATTACTGATATAAAAAAATTAAACGAGTTTGGAGTTGCTTACATTGGTATAATGACCACACCAAATTTCATGAAAGCCCGTTCAACGATACCTTATAGAAAGTGCTCTGTCTTTTAAATTCTAAAATGTATATCATGTTCTTCTCCACTCCTATGAAAGTATATTTCACTGCATTTCTGTTTGGAATGAGTCACCGATAGTTCGAATATAGGGCCTGTAGGTATAGAACGTCGGGTCTCTCGAATGTATGTGCCTTAGCATTATGCGTATGGTCGTACATGTATTTTGTGGAAACCGTGTATCTTTTATGTCTGGTTCTTGAAGCTGGAAGGCTTGGGTGATTTTCTACAGATTCTAGCTTGTTGGCCGATCCTTACATGCTGCCGCATCCTTATACAGTAGATTCCTTTTCACCTGAAACACAACCAGGATTTGCTAACCTAACCTAACCTAACCTAACCTAACCTAACGCTGAGGCTGTGCTTTGGAAGGATACGTGTCCTTGCAGTTGGTCTTCATTGGTATGGTGTGTATTCAGGAGGCTGTGAAGTGAACACATCGCCCAACCTGTGAACCTGTTCTCTTAAGTTGACTTGTGCTTACTAAGTAGTGCCTATATCATCATCATCATGAACTGTGAATTATTAAGCATAGTTGCTTATTCCTAAACATGCTGTCTTGTAATTACCAGCCTTTTTCAACCCGTTCTAATCCACAGACAAGTAAAACAGTACTGTCTGTGACGTTAGTAATTTACAAATCGTATTACTACTGGCACGTTCGAACGTCTTTTGTTTATTTAAATTATAAAATTGAACGTTTTTATATCGTATTAAAATTAAGAAGGTGCCATAATCACCGTACCTAAAACTATGCATGAGACCTTGATGTGTCCTTCCGCATTCACGCATTCTGAGGGTTGTAGCAACCGACCACGAAATGTCGTGTCCTCATCATCACCTCCGTTTAGGTCAGACCATTAAACGCCATAAATCAGGTACAGAATGTAGTTAGGTCTGTGTTGAGGACAAATTAAGTAGGCACTAAAAGGTAATTTACGAATTTGTTTGCTATGAAATAGTGATTGTTTCAGTTGTCACGAATAATAATTCCTTTCTCCATGAAACTGAGATCTTTCTGAGAGGCCAATAGTCACCCAGGAACTCAAGACATTCCAAACATTTTATGGAACTCGAAGATTCATTAATGTGCTCACAAGAGCCTGCCACTGGTCCCTATTCTGAGCCAGATGAATCCAATCCATACCACCCCATCCTATTTCTCTAAGATCGTACTTACATGTGGGTCTTCCTTGTGGTATCCTTCCTTCTGGTTTGCAACAGGTTGTTAGGCCCACGCCCAACCCCCAAGATGGAGGATCACCCCTTGTAGGCTGCCCGCGAATGTTTATTCATTATGTCTGGGAGTCCTTAGTTAATATTCTCGGAAGAAAGACTGTAAGTGTTTGATTACAGGGAACTGAGGATCTATAAGGGGAAACTCAGAACAGAAGAACTTGGTAATTTTCACTCTTTAACAGTTATTATTAGGGAAATCAGATCAAGATGGACGGCATTGACGGGACATGGAAACGATGTAAAAAAAACCTACCGGAAGAGAAGTTTCGGCCGTGAATCTGAAAGGAGGAGAGAACTTAGGAGGCATAAGCGTTGATGGAAGTATAATATTAAAATGGATTTTAAATAAGATAGAGCGTGGGATGGATTAATCTGAATCAGGTCCACTGGCGAGTTTTCGTGAACATGGAATTAGCCGCTGAGTTCTGTAAATTAAGAAGAAATTCTTTACCAGCTACGCCATGGAGTTAGTTGGTTATTTAGAGTGAATGTACCAGGACCCCTTGCACTGGATCTTTACGAAGGCAGGACAACCGTATCAAAAACACGTATGCCTCCAGCGGGATTCGAACCTAGTGTGATTACACATGGCCAGTCATTGCACACAGAAAGTGAACAGTATAAGTTGAGACGTTGATATGAACAAATTTATGCATTTTACCTGAGAGAATATCAGGTTCCCAGGCTGCATCTTGACTATACACGTTATTTTCATACGATCGTCTGTGGTAAGGAGAAAATAAGAGAGAACTTTTAAGTTAACCACGGTGGTCTAGCGGTTAGAACGCTGGCCCTGTAATTCTGGGGTCTCGGGTTCGATTCCCGGCGATGCCCGAATTTATAACTTGTGTTGGGCAAGGCCGTGGTCTAGGCAACACGGAGTTTTCCTCCGTGGCATCCCAACAATTACTCCATTCACACACAGACGAAGGCAATGGCAAACCACTTCTGGATCATCTGCCAAGAACGTATATGAACAGGTCCCAGTCCGAGAAAAGGATGGAAGGATCCTGTTCATATGGACCTGTCGTCAGACAGAACACTAAATAAATAAATCGAGAATTAGTCGCTGAGACCACCAATAAGAGATCCCATCACCAAAACGCGAAGCAAGTTGTCCTGTATCCCAGATTCATATAACACGTTCGTGGAGTATTGCGACAGAAAGAATATTCACGACAATTTCGCTTCATCTCTTTCTGGTTTGGTATTTTGGGCTCTCGTAGGTCACCAAAATTAACTATCTATCGGGTCGCGGCAGATAGGAGACAGTTAAAAACAGTTTTTTTTTTTTTTGGGGGGGGGATGCAACATACTGCTAACTGTAAATTATTCAACTGAGGACTGGCACTATATTAACCCGACAGTGCTGCCTTCACGTGCACTGGCGTCGGATTCCAAACCACATAATTAATTAGGGCCCTAAAAACATCACGCGTTACTTTTATAATATCCGCAGTCTGTCTCTGTGTGTGTCCGTTTAAAAATATCGATAGTAACGCACTTCTGTATTGTAATATCGATATATCCCGGCTATGAGCATCGATAATATATTTTGAATTTTGTAATAAATAAATTAATTAGGCTATTGCTTTCGTGTTAACATTTCTCTGTCTCTATTTATTTTCTCTAGATCTGTTGCATTCCTCCTTTTGACATGATGATCATTCGATCACTTAAGCTGTTGCCTATCTTTATAACTCACATCTTCCGTTTCGTGTTGACGTAGGGAATCTGTCGAGTGATTTTGGTAGCTTTATCGTCTGAGGGAAATGTGTTGGTCTGAAAATCTAACGCCTACAACTTAAGTAATTTTACAGACATCGTCTGTAGGCGCACTATTTTAGGCACATATTTTGGAAATTTTTGGAAATTTACGAATGTATTGCGTATGAATTTTTAATTATGTTTGGTTATTTGGTTCGTCAAGCGATTCCCTTTGGTATATGCAACCAGAATGTACATTATCGGAACGCTGATTGATAACGAAGTTGGCTTAAGTGATTCTCTTAAGTAGAACGGAAGTACTGTAAATCACTCTCTCACTCACATACACAAACGATGGAAATAAAAAATTGAAACCCGTTTTAGTTTACCTCAAAGATAATGAAAATGGTGCCTTCTATTTGTTTTTGATTAATTTAGATTTTCTTTTGAGTAGTGACAATACTTTGACGCATTTAACCGGGCAACTTTTTCGATGTAAGACATCAAACGAGAACATCGATGTCTGATCGATTTGTGTGGTCAGAGGCTCTGCAAACTAATTATATCTTCGGAAGAATGATAGATCTGTATGACGTTAAGCTTATGAGTCATGAGAAACTTTACGTTTACGAATTTATAGAAAGATTCATTGGTCGGATGAATGTTGGAGATGAAGTTCTCTGTGCATGGCCAATAACGATAACATGTGTTGTTAATGATCAGATCGATTTGCGTATCCGGTACAATGTAAATATTACGATACATCGGCCATGGAATAAATTGGTGCAAGAATGGCTTATGGTCCGAGCGGAAAAAAAAAATCCGATGTAATGGAGATTTCATTTTTTAATTTCTTTGGTACTTGTTTGTATATAAATTGTAGACGAAATAAGTGGACTTTGGATAGAAATTACGATATTTTAGATGTGATGTGATTAACTTGTCTCCAGTTTGTTAATTTTTTTTAGTTTCCTTCATATTTATAGCGGGTTCCTGGTAAAATAAACATTTTTATTTGTAAAATAGTGTAGTTGCGTCATATTGTGATTTATTAAATTAAAATTAAATTATTTTGGTTATTCCGTCAAATCACAATGTATTTAAAATAAGATAATTAAAATAATTAAAATATCATTCTTTGTTCCATATCGAATAATCGATTTACAATTGGAATAATTTAATTTTTATTTTTATTTGTTTTAGAAATCAGGTCTGCTAAATTTTTCAAGTCGCCATAGAACAGAATTCCTCTTGAGAATATGATAGTCACGTAATTGAACAAGAAATTTTTCCTCAGTTTTATAGAACCCTAAGGTTCATTGACATGCTTAGAGGAGCCTAGCATATAATTGTAACGCAGACTATGTAATCATATTGAAGTTTATTTAATCTGGTCTACAAATAATCTTAGTGTTTTGTTTCTATATCCAATAAACGAACTTGTCATGACAAGGCAGTAGTCTTCCGTTTATATGAAGGTTTTAAGATATTCAAGGCAGTTTTACGTTGGAAATTGCACGTTTTTAAGATTATTTTACAGTTAAAATGGGAACAAATGCCTTTCTGATTACGTTTATAGATCGGCTGATGTTTCACAATACAAAAAGTGTGAATCACTGTATTGATCCTGATATATTTATGATGTAAGAGGATTCTGAACGAATTCTGTCCACTGCTGCAGAGTAGGAAATTACGTCCGCGTTGTTTATAACATAATTTTAATACAGGGTTATCCTTTTCTCTCTGCCACTGGTCTGGTCGCTAGGCGATCGTAATAGGTTTCGTAATTCAGATGCGGTTTATATTCGCTTATCTTTCGTAGCTTGGCAGCGATGAAATTCATAAAGCGACCACTGCATGGCGTTGAAATAAATAATTAAAAATAGCTCAACGCGAATATATTATATTCTTAATATTGTGACGAAAGTAAACAGTTGAATTACTCCAAGGCTGTTTGTTTTAAGTATTTTTTTTAAAAAAAAATTAGTGCCTTGACCTCCCTGAAAGTGACAAAGTGAAATTGACAAAAAATAGGGCTTTGGTACAGTCTGATTCTCGTAGAATATGTGTAATTTCTGTTTCTGAGATCTGTACTTCTAAAATCCACTTCGACTAACTCTCCGTGTCTCCTTCGTGTATGACGCTCTTGCAGAATCATTGACATTTATTCTAAAGAAATGGACGTTCTTTTGTTAGGCAAACAGGTTCGTGCCGGCCACGTAACCGGTATGGACACCAGCCTGTGATCTTGCATTATTTTAGAGAGCTCGATGAATAAACATTCCGAGAACTTCTTTTCTCCCCCTGTATGTCTGCTTGATGCTGACCATTGAAAACGGGGGAGGGAGGGATTCGAAAGGAGGGAGCTGACGTATAGAAGAGGAGGTTAGACGAAAGGAGTTAATCAATAATACTGTGTTATGCCGGCCGGCGTCAGTCTAGATGAACCAAGCAAAGCAACCATCATTCGTAGTTACCCCTTACACACCCTCTTCATTTCTCTGTCTCTTTTTATCTCACCCTCCAGTTCTCTCCTCCTTTTAACCATACCTCACAACTACCCCCTCCAACCAAACAGCATTATTTCTGCTGTCTTGCAAACCCACCATCAGTATCAACGTTCAGATTTGTCTCGCTTTCCTTATAGACACAAACGTTTCATTTTAACGAACAGTTCTTGCATTGATTACAGTGGCCAACCGGTCTAAGATCTTAATTCCGAGCAAATGTTTCGTTCCCCGGTTTGAATCTTGTCCGAGGCATGTTTCCGTTGTATTAACAGCTGTCATCCGGTTCTCCAAACGAATTCGCTGTAGCGTTTGGGAGACTAGTGTCCTCTGTGGATCATAGCGCATGCAACAACCGATATTTTTCGCCGTCAGAACCCGAAACCTCAGACATTGAACACGTCACTACCCCCATGAATTTTTGTAATCACCTGCGAGTTGATCACATAAATGTGTTAAGTTACTTCTGATGCGTGAAATCGTTTGCCTTCTAAGGGCTATTTTAAGTTTTGTAAAAAGGAACTAGCCACAGGAAGTTTTATCCGGTGGGTGGGGTATCGTCTTCGCTCGTGGATTACCGTGTTCAGTTAATACTTTGCTGTAACAGCTGTGCCAAGCGGACAGGTGCGTTGTCATGCCCCATTCCTTCCTCTGAGGCTTTTACGACGCACTGAAAGTACGATTAAATGTCTGACCTTGTGAAACACACTCAAGGTGCACGACACAATCCTAATCATTGTTTCGTCGGTGATACGGGCTTTGTGATATTAACAAACGCATTTTAATACATACTTCTGAATATCGAGTACAGAATGTTCATTTGAACACCAAGAACTGAGTACCTGCATCAGTGCTGTTTGGGATTTTGTACGTAGTGTTTACTGAATGCACTGGCCGATATTAGAATACTTCTAGCGTAGTTTACGAGTACATTACGAGTTTCTCCCCCTGTATGTCTGCTTGATGCTGACCATTGAAAACGGGGGAGGGAGGGATTCGAAAGGAGGGAGCTGACGTATAGAAGAGGAGGTTAGACGAAAGGAGTTAATCAATAATACTGTGTTATGCCGGCCGGCGTCAGTCTAGATGAACCAAGCAAAGCAACCATCATTCGTAGTTACCCCTTACACACCCTCTTCATTTCTCTGTCTCTTTTTATCTCACCCTCCAGTTCTCTCCTCCTTTTAACCATACCTCACAACTACCCCCTCCAACCAAACAGCATTATTTCTGCTGTCTTGCAAACCCACCATCAGTATCAACGTTCAGATTTGTCTCGCTTTCCTTATAGACACAAACGTTTCATTTTAACGAACAGTTCTTGCATTGATTACAGTGGCCAACCGGTCTAAGATCTTAATTCCGAGCAAATGTTTCGTTCCCCGGTTTGAATCTTGTCCGAGGCATGTTTCCGTTGTATTAACAGCTGTCATCCGGTTCTCCAAACGAATTCGCTGTAGCGTTTGGGAGACTAGTGTCCTCTGTGGATCATAGCGCATGCAACAACCGATATTTTTCGCCGTCAGAACCCGAAACCTCAGACATTGAACACGTCACTACCCCCATGAATTTTTGTAATCACCTGCGAGTTGATCACATAAATGTGTTAAGTTACTTCTGATGCGTGAAATCGTTTGCCTTCTAAGGGCTATTTTAAGTTTTGTAAAAAGGAACTAGCCACAGGAAGTTTTATCCGGTGGGTGGGGTATCGTCTTCGCTCGTGGATTACCGTGTTCAGTTAATACTTTGCTGTAACAGCTGTGCCAAGCGGACAGGTGCGTTGTCATGCCCCATTCCTTCCTCTGAGGCTTTTACGACGCACTGAAAGTACGATTAAATGTCTGACCTTGTGAAACACACTCAAGGTGCACGACACAATCCTAATCATTGTTTCGTCGGTGATACGGGCTTTGTGATATTAACAAACGCATTTTAATACATACTTCTGAATATCGAGTACAGAATGTTCATTTGAACACCAAGAACTGAGTACCTGCATCAGTGCTGTTTGGGATTTTGTACGTAGTGTTTACTGAATGCACTGGCCGATATTAGAATACTTCTAGCGTAGTTTACGAGTACATTACGAGTTAGTCAAAACACGGCAATACTTCCAGACAGATGTAACTCCTATACAAAGCGTTAAGAATCGAGCTGTGCGAGCTGCATAAGCAGCATGGGGTGTCATATGACGTAAGGGAATCGCTTGTTGTGTCCTACGTGACAGAAACACGCGCGGTCTTTCTGCGCATGCGCCTTCCCTGTACTGCACAGTCAGAGCTTCCTTGCGCATGCGCCTTCTGGCCAGCGTAATGTATGAAAATTGTATTTGAATTATTTATCGTTTTGAAGCTTTATATAATTATATACACCTGAGGATGGTTCTTTTAGGAACTGAAACATGTCGTGAAACATGAAAAATGATGGTCTAATGTAAATCGAATATTTCGATAAAGAACATCGTTTAATATTTTAAATGTTAATTATTGTAATATTTTAATATTTAATAAGAATTATTGTGATTAGACGGACAAAATTTAATATATACTTATTATATCACAATATGACGCAACTTTACCATCTTATGAGTTGTAATTAAAATAGTGTTTTATTAGGATTGAGTCTCGAACCTAGCCGAGGCCTTCGTCTATATGTTTCAAATGATTACATCTCCGTTGCTTCTCTAATATCTGTTACATAATTCTGCTTTTTTTCTCCCATATTCTGTCATTTGTTGGTTTTCTTTTGTTCTGGGTTTTGAATACTCCAGTATATTCGTTACAGTCTAAATGGTAAGCATTACAGAGTAAGTGTATGTGTTTATTAATACGCGAATGTAGTTATTATAGCCAGCAGACCGTGAATGTTTATAGGAACTATTGTCTGGGCGGGCGTTGTAGAGTGTCAGAGGGATTAGTACAAGGAAATCTTATTCTGCTCTCTCAGTATACACATTTCACGTTCACTGTGGGGTGAAACAGACGTGACCGTCGCGTACCCTGTCTTTCAGGACCGATACCCCTGATGAAAGTTCATTTGGTGGTACTGAGAATTGTTTACGCATTCAAGTTTTGATTAACGCCACGGGATCGATAATATGGCACTTTATGTAATGCCCAACATGCGTTTGTCCTTTCGGAAGTGACTGAGATTGGAATCTTCAGCCAGCCGCGCAACCATGTGGGGAATCCTCCTGTATGACGTCATTACCCATAGAGACAGGCGCCCAGAACCCCTAGACAGCTCTGACGTCACTGTTTCGATATGCAATGTTTATAATCTATCGAACGCACTGATTCTTTACGAAATGCATACATTTTCTAACTTGTTTTCCAGGTAAATGCTACGCTACCATAGCCTTCTTAATTCATCAATCGTCGAGTTTAAGTTTTTTGCATTTATGATTAATATTCTGGAAGTACCGGGTTCGAATATCCACCCCGAAGGCGTTATCGCTGCTGAGATTTCTGGGATAATGCCTTCAAACAGAACAATAATAGCCTTTTCCAGGCTCGAATCACTGCCTCGTACCATTTGCCACTTTTTAATTTAGGCCTGGTTGGTTGAAAATGCATCGTTAAAAATCATTCTACCATTTGAAGTCGTATCAGTAGACGTATTTAACGGATTACCTCTTTAAGTAAAATATCAGCCACGTGCGAGACTGGCTGCAAATAATTCTTGCGCAATCCGTCTCTGACGAGGTGAGTTGAGATATGAATATTGTTCTCTCTCTCTCTCTCTCTCTGTATTTCATGGAATTCATATCAATTCATGACCTTGGGGTATGGCTTGGGCTGTTTGCTTTTATCAGCTCACATGTCTGGGGTTTAAACCCAGAAAAGACCGTCTCTGATTGCCTGTCGTTCGTTATTCGACGACTGACAAGAGCTCATCGGCTTCATCTCTGACCCGGAACTTGGATTTTCTGGGTAGTGTCACTTCACAGCCGCCGTAAAATTGTTCAAGAAGGGATTTTAACATTTGAGCTCATTACATATTCACCTAACGACTGATAATTGTATTATCGTTGATGATGAAAATAATACTTATATTAGGCATCATAATAATAAGGGACGTATGGGAGTTAATGGGATACCGGCATATGTAACATGCACGGGGGAACTTATAAATTCGTACAATATTTCTTACATCTGTTGTTCAGTAATTTTGTAGTCTTTAATCCAATGCCAGTTTAACGGCCATCGCCGTAGGTCTCCAAAGTCGTCGAGAAAAACCACTGGGTTACGTATAAAGGAAAAAATAGATGTCGCCTTTCTTCCTGAACGTTCTTACGCAAACTGATGTGTACCATAGTGTCCGTCACGTGACTGTATTCTTAACAGCAGCAGGTGTTGCCAACAGAGAAATCTCACAAATTGCGTAAAGAGGCTTGAATTTCGCCGGATGGCTGCACAAGTGTTGTTAGAATTTCGAAAGACAGTGCTACAAACTGATGCTTGATGAATTTCCCCCCGGCGGGGTGTGAAGACGGATCGGAAATACCGTGCTATTCACGAAATGTTCTCAGAAATAAAAATGTCTTGTGTTTTATTATTGTTTCGGATTAATATTGGAAGGAGAATTAGATTGGCGGGACATGTAGCAGGCAAGGCGAGATAAAAAACAACCAAAACTTCAGTCGAACGAGGAAAGAACATTAGGACATCTGGGTGTAGGCAAGAGGATAATACAGAAATGACATCTCTGCTCTGGAAATTAATGAAAGATTCAGTAATAAGGGACCCAGTATTTATTAACCAACCTAATAACTAAATCCATGTAGTGGAGCCGTTCTCGAGAAGCTGTACTCAATAAAATTTCCTTCTTTCATGGAACGCTAAGGTTTATTACTGTTCTTTACAGTAGCCTGCCATGGGTCCCTACCCCGGTCCAATTGCGTCAGTCCACAACCTCTGACCTTTGTTTCCCTATGTTCGTTTTAATATTATCCTCACACACGTATCGGAATCTTCATTTTTCTTCAGGTTTCCCAAGAAAAATGTTTAAGCATCCACCCCCTATGACCTTATCTTGCCTTCCCCGTAAGTTCATGTTATTGTCGTTCCAAAATATATGAACATTACACTTTATTTAATGATTCATTGGTTACCTTTGTACTTGAATAATTATTTTGTCCAATAGTCGGGAGACGAGACTTGAACATATTCTAAAGCTATCTTGAAAAGTAACGATGATAAAGCAGCTCCTTGTTTTATAGTGTTATGAATTGGAAATACATCAGTCTCTATGGACTTTAATATAAGTGTCATTTAACACGTGGGATTAACGTAATTAATCTTATTGTTGTACCGAATTCGGTGTGATTGTTATGTAATACTTCACTCATAACTGAATCATACGTTTCCTTACTGTCTGGCAAATTGAGAATAGTTGATTAGTAATCGATCGACTGTTTCGAGGTTGCACATTGAAAATCTCGAATAATTAAGGCGAGTTATGACGTTAGACTTGACGGAAGGTAGTGTTATATGTAGTCGACAGCAGAGACGTACTTCGGTAATTACTACAGTCAGTTTTATCATTTTTCTTATAAGTACCTACAATAATATATTTGTTCTATTGCTGTGGCATTTACCTTGCTCAGAACATAATTAATGAGTTTGTGGTTCTCAGAACGTAATATTCTTTCCTTCTGCTTTGATCATTTCATCTGGGATTTGATTAGCACTTGGCAATTTATATTTTTTCGCTATCATAATTGATTTGTGAATCAGCGTAAGAAAATGTATTTCTTAATAGGTTTGCAAAAAAGCTACCCTTCTCGTCGAGACGAAATCTCAGCTGCGTTATTCTGTGAGAAGAATTGGTAGAATCTGTGATACAGATTTCGATGCAGGGCTTGAGAAATGCAATTCCTGATTCCGAAGAAGATATCTAAACTCGGATGGAACTGAACGTGGACCCGTGGACGTGTGACTTTTCGTAGATCTGCTTGTAGTACAACTCTTGAAAAATAATCTGTAACAACTTTGGGAATTAAGAAGTTCTTCAGCCAAACGAACTGAATCAAAACTCATTTCTGCGTAGTTTATAAATACCGGCGTTGGATGGCAGCACAATGCAGGCTGGAAAAACGCAACCCCCTCTATACTTCATCCCCCGCGCTTTGTTCCACCCTCTCTCCAGTAGAGCAGGCGCATGGAATGTCCCGTCTGTAGACATGAAAAAGTTTTTCTTGGCAAAAGAAACTTTTCTCCCCCATTCTTGTCCCCTTCACCAAGCCTCCCTCCCCTTCCCTCCCCCGCAGGCTTTCCCTTTTTCAGCATTCTTTAACCTAGTTTCTGTGAAGTTCGTTCTCACCCTCCTCCGTTTTATTGCCGAGTTAATTTGACCGGATTTGCTGACACTTTTTGACAAGTTCTGCTTTCCTCATTTTTTCGTCCTTGACTGACTGTAGGTCGTAACAAATAGTGTATTTATTACAGATATTGTCTTTATTGTACGATATATTTTATTTATTTAGTGTTCTGTCTGACGACAGGTCCATATGAACAGGATCCTTCCATCCTTTTCTCGGACTGGGACCTGTTCATATACGTTCTTGGCAGATGATCCAAAAGTGGTTTGCCATTGCCTTCTTCTCTGTGTGAATGGAGTAATTGTTGGGATGCCACGGAGGAAAACTCCGTGTTGCCTAGACCACGGCCTTGCCCAACACAAGTTATAAATTCGGGCACCGCCGGGAATCGAACCCGAGATTCCCAGGATTACAAGGCCAGCGTTCTAACAGCTGGACCATTATGTTTGTATGATATATTAAAATACGGTCGTGATCAGAGATATTAGGAGCGAACTACTCGTCACGAATCCAATCAACAGCAGACTGACGTTTCGTGTTTCCGACTGTGACAGACAAGTGAATACCACGAGGCGATACCCAACGGTAACCGGCCGTTAACAGACGTCATTAAAAGTAACATTTTTTTTACTGTAATTTTTTTTTATAAATGTTCACGTTGAAATTAAGCACAAAGATTAGCATACGTGCAAGTAAAATTTTAGTTTCTGTTTTGGATTAGTGTGGAATTTGATCTCTTACACTAAGATCATTAACCTTCTGTCATAATTAACGTTCCACGATTAGGGACTTCCACTAGGCACTAATTTACACAAATCGTATTCTACCTACTGATTTGTTAGGGGGGGGGGGGTAATATTAGCGATATTCTTGAACCTTGTTCCAAAAATATGCCCGAATTTTGTATCCTAGCTTTTAACGCTTATGGCTTGTAACCGAAGGGACCCGGTTCTAACCGCGACACGGAATATCCTAGCTTAGGGATTGTATATATTCGTCTTTCTTACATGTGTCTCCTTTTAATACATGAATATCGTTCGAGATTTGAGATTATCACGGCGGTGTAGATTTTGATATTCTTCTGGGTTGTAACGCCGTTTTTTACACTTCCTCTATCCTCAGGTCTGACGATGTGGGAGTGTTCCCTCCTGTGTACTTTGTAGTGGGTAGTGTTCAGTGTGGTCTATGATTTTAATGCTTCATAAGGGTGTGGATTTTTATAAAAGTGTTTAGGCGTTGTAATAAAACTCTTGTTTGTTTACTAGTAGGTGTACTTATGCTATGCAGTGGGAGACATTTTGTACCGGTCCTTGGCAAGCTGATTGCTGTTTCATCAGTCTGTGAATCAGAAAAGTTAAAACCACTTGTCTAAACAGACGCGGCGTATTAAATAAATACTCAATCAAGGATATAGTACAGCACGTAAAGAAAGCAATGCATCATTGAGCTAAAGCTGAGCTTATTTCGTGGTTTTTGCTAGTCACCTTTCTTATAGGAAAGGTTACGGGTTCAGTTGTCTGCTCGGAGACTGAGTGTAATCATTTTCGTGGGTTTTCTCAGTACGTCCAGGCAAATGCTGTGATAGCATTTTTAAAGGATCCGTGATGAAGGATGAATCCGACGTTTCGTGACATGCGGCTGAGAAAGTTTTAGTGAGTAAAGAAAGATGGATGTGGTCTGCGGACCACGCGAGCCAACCTATTGGCTGCAGGTGATGGGACCGCCAGGTCGTTAGGGCTGTCAATTGGCTAGCGGCCTGGACCTTCCTTGTGCAGATGTCATCGTTTTTCATTTTCTGAGTCATTCGACTGTTCTGATGCTCCGTGCTCTAAATAAATCAGCCAGTGCAGTGTAGTTCGGCACGTTTTGCTCTGTTTATTTACTTAACACTGACGAGCCTGATGGGTGATTCTCATTAAAACCGTGTACTTAACACTGCTCGAATGCAGAAACAAATAACGCCACTGGTGTGGGGAATTTTAGTGTTCAGAAGGATCATACTGAACGTCATAGTATAGGCTGCTAGGTAAACTAAGAGATTTTATTGGCATCAGATTACAACAGTTAAATCAGTCATAAAATTATGATACTTCGCGTCGTCGCCATATTTTTTTTTCCTTTACATTATCTTAATGAAGGAATCAACATAAAGAAAGATGAGTGATAAAAAATGTGATTATCGCATAAAAACACGTTTTATTTTATAACCAAGTTTTTCGGCGTGATTTAATTATGTAATTGTGTTTGTCCCCTCCCCACAATGACGTTTGAATCATTTGGAGGATTTTCATCAAACGTGGTGTGATCGTTATGTCACTAGAGGCAACCACACCTTTATACAGCGTGTTCCATTTAAAACGCAACTCAAAATTCAACACATGAACTCCTTCATGCACAAAACGACGAAACCATTTCCAGCAATTATTTCTGGAAGCCGCGTTCCATTGCTGTTTCTGATGCACTGCTTGAAATCAGCTCGTTTGTCGTTCCAGGAATTACTTCCACATCTCTCAGGTACAAATATTTTGTTCTGCATCAGTTTCGGAACAGCCTCTATGTCTGTCCGTCTCTGACGGTGTTTGTATCAACTTTCACTCCCATATAAAACAGCATTAGAATTATAGAATGTTTTATATTCGCATTTCTAAATAGGACATTAATCAGGAACTTATTGGTGGTTGGCATTCACCGAACTGGATCTACCTTTATCTCTTCAAGAAATAATTTTTATTTGTTATTATTGTTTCTGAAACATCGACATTACCACGTATTTAAATTATGCATCAGTCATACTTTTATGAAAATTTTTAAAATTATTATCGTTTTTAATTTAAAAAAAAGTATGATTTGATGTCTACGCGTGATACTTACTATCTTTTGAAACCCAGACACAAGGATGTGGTGTATTTATATTAAAATGACCGGTAAATGTTTGTAACGTGTATTGTGGTTTCAAACTACCATCTTCTGTTACGTACAGTTTTGTATTTCGCTTTTACTTTTCGTTAATTTCTGGTCATTTAAACAGCGTGGCTCCGTTCCTACAAGATGTACACTGAAACATGAGTTCGACTGTTATAATTATTGAACAGATATGTGTACGTACTGCTTGTATTTTGAAACAGAACCCTCCCTTGTTAATTGGACAGGAATTAAAAAGGATATCCGACCTTTACGTATGTAGAATGGAGGAAAATCGTTAAGAATGCAGAGAGGAAACACTAGCATGTAGAATTTAGAAATAAAAGCCCTTCATTCTAATGTTTCTGTAGAAAATATGCATATATAGGAATACTGTTTGCTGTGTAGAATTTATTTTTTTCCAGACAAATGAAGATTCTAAATTAAATAGAGAGATATTTATCTGACCAGAACCACCGCCTCGTAGGTATATCTGACGGATTGTTACCTTGTTTTTTTGGTGATTAAATATTCAGCAGTGGGCGTGTCTGTGAGAATAATGACGTGCGCTTCGTGGTTCTTCGATTGTCTGGGCAAATTTTTAATCCAAAATCATGTACGAATCTGAAAACCATAAAGCTGTCATTTGTCTTTAATTACCTGAAGACGGGAGAAAAACTAACCCCCGAAACGTCATGACATTGTCCAATATTAAACAATTGACTTTATCACCAACATTAAGAATGTGTTGAGTTTTACATTAACTCTTTCTTACGTCTTCTTAGCGTGGCATATTTAACCGTGGGACAACTTTATCTTTACGGTGTTAGAAATTTGATTTCTAATTCACTTTTACAATATGTATGTGTTGCATTATATTATTCTGATGTTGTTGATATTTCTTACCGATAGGTTACATCACAATAAACATAACATAGCAATCGCGTGTTTATTACACAACGCTGTTTCATATGGTCACTGGAAAGTGTAGACTCTGTCTAAGAACATTTTCTTGTAATAAGCGATTCCTTGTTGTTAATGAAGCCCAGTAGATAAAGTTGTCTCTGATGCGTAACTAAGCAACTGACTATCTACATATAAGGGTCCATGCATTACTGTGATCAGCGTTAGGTAGAGATGATGGTTAGCTTCAAGCTCTCTCCTCTTTTACTAACCTCTCATAGAAAATTTCGTCATATGGTCCTGTTTGTGGCTGTCGAAATCCGTTATCTCAATTACTATGACGTTTAAGATTTATTTTGACCTGAAACATCGGAATTTCCTTCATAACAAGTCACCCATTCGTAAAGGAAATGAACTGATTTCTAAGAATTGTCGTCACGTAATAGTCTTATTTTTGAAAATTGATTTATTTAATTCTTTATTAATACTTTTCTCTTCAACTCTTTCGTCATGAGGAACCTAATGAGTGACTGAAGAACAGATGTCCATAAAAAACCGATAAATAACAAGTTTAAAGAGAGAGACAGAGATACAGAAAAAACTTCATCAATAATTTGCGTTCGAACTTAGCAGAAATCAATAACCAAAACTATAAGACTCTGTAGCGCTGCGTATTAGCGTCTGTCTGTCCGTACGGTTTCTGGGACGAGAATTCCTCAGGCTGCTGGCTTGTACAGAGATGGGTCGCTGATGGAATGTAGTGGGGTAATTTAAGTGTTTGGTGTCATAACCACTCAACTGTCAGAGAACCTTGACATTCAACCCTACTCAACCACAGGCTCACCTTCATAATCCATAATCGGCTAGTTTAGTTCATTTTGCATTTCCACAATCAATCCACCCCCCCAAGTCCATTTTAATATTATCTCCGCAACCTTGTGATATTTTCTCAGATTGTTGATTTTGACGTTTGACTGCTTTGTAAGTTATTTGACAACGATATGTCAACCTGTGTGGTTACTTTGTTTGGAATTATATCAAAGAATGCTTGTAGGCTTAAAATTAAAGAGAAATGTTGAACGCCATATTGTAATGTAGGTTATTACCAGTGTTTCGGCGGAATATTTAATCACCTTCTTCGCGGTTTAAGTAATTTATTACTCCGAAACTTTACTAAGCACGTAAACTGTGTCATATTCGACATATTCGCCATCTTGAGGATCTCACGTGCGAGATGGAAGGAAAGTGGTTGTGTCGTCTTTTAAGGGGCTTTCTCGGTACTGAATATCAGTCTGTGGATATAAGATGTCTTAGCCTAGAGTCAGACTCTGTATGTCTGCAATACAAGTCATTTATTCACCAAATTTTCGGTTGTAAAAGTTTTGACTGGAAACAGAATGTATTAATTTCTGTTTGCAGTCTTTCAAGATGGTCTTGTAGCTTCACAGTTATTGTACGAGGCACGTACTGTGTCCTGTAAATTGGACTAACCTATCAGAGACTCGACTGAAAGGGGCTTTAAGACCGACAAAATTTTTGCTGAACAAACTGACCACTGTGTATTTTCATTATATCATATTTATTTCATTCTGTGTTTCTCCATATGGATTATACCGTTTCGCTACTTCCAACTCGGAAATATCTCAAGTCTGAAGTAATCAGTCTATCGGATACGATATAGATGGGGGATCAGCCTATTCCAAAGCCTCCACCATCCCAAAAAATGCGGATCAGCGTCTCCGAATAGAAATTGAACAAATATAACAAACTTTTATCTCTTACAGACTCGTAGAACTTGTCTGTATCTACACCATCTGCTTTAACATTCAGTTTTTGGCCACGAAGTGTATTTACGGGCTTCGTGTTATTATGAGAGTAAACATCGATTATTCTCTTAAAGAGCATTATCCAGTTGATCTTCGTAATGTTCACGGTTGTGTTTTCTTTGAGGTAACAACTAAATTTGTAAATATTTTATGAGCTTAGACTTCAGAATATTAAATTAAACAGTTAAGTGAATGTAAATTAATTGTCAGTTCTCCGATTTTGATGAACACAGATGAAGAAGGTGTGCTTGAATATTAGACTGTTTTTTTTTTCTCTGCATGGTTTTGAACTGTAATGAAACCATTTCTATAACAAAAATAGGATACATCATTTGCGACAGCAAGATTAATGGCTCACGCATCATCGGGAGATTGAGAGTCACTTCTTTCTAGGATCTAAATATACACTAACACTAACACTAACACTGTCTAGTGTTGTTTATGTCTGCCGGAATTAGTCGAGTAGTGCCGTGGAATTGAGAACTGTAACAATTCCACACTGCCTCTGATTCGGTTCAGCTTTTCGAGTTGGTTGTCTTCTAAGTGAATTTATCACGAGGAGAATTGACTGCAACTCATCACTTACTTCGGTTCAAAATCTTTGTTTTAAAAGCCTCTCTGATCATTTGTTGAAGCAGTTGTCTGACGTCGAGACTGGAACAGAACTGAAAGCCTTTGGCGTGAGTCTTTCGTATATAACGACACTTTATTGATATCTCCGTGAAGATGGACGGGGTAAAAATGTTCGAAACCAAACCGGTGTCGTTACTCTAAAGCGTCATCTGGAAGAATGATAATTATTTCATTTGTAACTTCACTTTTGGTATTCTGCAATTTTGAAGTTGCCAGAAAAGATGATTTATAGTCATCGGTAATTTCAGAGAACCTACCGACTTCCAACTCGGTCTTCACTTCAAAGGAGAATGAAAAAGAACATTAATTTACTCTGAGAACGAAATGCCAATGACAATATTTGGACTTCAGAAAGAAGACGGAAGGGAAGATCAGGGAAAATGCTTAATGAGCAGTTTTATAACTTATAGGATTTGAGGTTTTCACGGTGATTGACTTCGTATTTTGACTATTTGTCTAGTTTCTCACTCGTACACAATCTCCCCCAAACTGCAGTGCCTCAGACTAACAGGTAGGAAGATTCAGTCGGCGTATTCCTCCCAGCTTTGGCTTACGACCAGCAGACTGCGCGGCCCATCAACCCAGAAGCTTTACCCTTCAAGTGGGTTATAATAATAGTGTGAACAATTGGGCTGGGCATTTAACACACACGTGGGGGGAAATAAGAAATACGTATGAAATTTTTTTTTTTTTTTTGGAAAACCTCAAAGATTGGTATAGTTCTATAAATCTACGTAGATGCGGGTTAATATTGAAACAGTTGTCAGAAGCTGGTGACCCACATAAAATGGAATTGTGTTAATAAAAGAGGGTTGGGCGTGTGGACTGAATTTTAGTATCTCTGGATATGGTTCAGTTGCTGGATTTTTAAACGCAGCAATGAACATTACAGTTCCTTTAAATGCGAAGAGTTACCTGACCAGTTGAGTGACTGTCAATTTCCGAAGGAAGAAGTATTTTGTTTGGATTAGCGAGATTTGAATTTTCTTCAGAAGATGTTTTCATGCCAAACTCTACAGTGAAACTGTTTCCTAACTTTCAGATTTAAATTTTACTACATTCAATAATTTTCACGTTGGCATGTAGCCTGTCGGGGATTTGAATGAATCTGATGTAGTTTACGCAAGAATCCAGTTTTGCATTCTGTGAAGGGTTAACCTGGGTAGTCGGAATACCCATGCGTTGCAGATTTTTACGTCACTTTTCTGACACGAGAGGTGATAGCTTTTGGAATCTAAATCTGTATTTGTGTTTTATTCCCATATTTGCACCACTCCTTTTATTGAATTTTTATTTATTATTAAGTGTTCTGTCTTACGACAGGTCCATTGCTCTGCCCAAAAAGAGCTCTCCAGTTGTCCCTATTCTCGGCTTCTCGTTTTAATTCTTGGAACGTCATCTTCTTTCCTTGTTTAAGGTCGTCGGTTAGCTGTATCAGTCTTCTTCCCAGTCCTCGCTTTCCTTCAACCTGGCCTTCGATGATATCACTCAGTAACCCATTCCTTCTCATAATATGTCCCAGCCAGTTAGCTTTCCTTCGTGTAATCGCCTGCAGAATGCTTCTTTGCTCGTTGACTCTCCTCAATACTTCTTCGTTGGTCACTCGATCCGTCCACCTGATCTTCTCTATTCTTCTCCAACACCACATTTCAAAACTCTCCAGGTATTTCCGTTCCTTCTTCCTGAGTGTCCAAGTCTCTGCTCCATACAGCGCGACACTCCATACGTAACACTTCACTAGTCTCTTCTTCATATTTTTACGACATGTAAATTGTGTTCTTGCAATAGCAGATCTTGGAAATGGCTGATGCAGACAGAATATCTGTAAAGTCATAAAGATAAAACGCCTCACGTGTCGTCTTGGTATTTCAGCTTGTCCACAAATCGCCCCATCGGCGCTATGTATTGGTTGCCTGATTGAAGTTGCTATTGAATTCGTCCACAAAGCAAATCTAGGTGTTCATATTTCGAAATCAAAAGATGTGTTGAAGATACCCTTGGAACCGTATAACACCTGGTATTTGATCCCAGACAGGGGTGTTAAAATTTTTTTACCGTTGTAGTCACAGGCGGTCCACGTTTAGAAAACCTGGAACATGAATCGACGCCAGAGTGACTCTTTTGATCAAGTGGATGAGCTAAGTCTTCTTCGATTCTGAAATTCTTGTTGAGGTAACCTACAGTGTGGTAGATTTTTTAATTATCGAATTTCGTTGTGAGATCAACACTTTCGTATCTTATTACTGAAGTCCTTACTTCGGCTCCGGGCACAGAAACTCTTGAACGACCTTCAGAATAATTTATGGGACAGTAGGGGCCTACCTTAAAAATATACCACGACCACTTCCTTTCTCATCGTACGTAATTCATACTACACTGTGCTTGAAACGCGTATTTAAATGAATACGAAATCTATCCTGTCAGTGGCCTCAAAGATCTTGAACACCTTCCTGCAGGAGTCCATACCAGGTGCTCCCGATATCTGGTCAGTGTGATTGCCACATTACCACTGTGACGCCAGAGAAGTCGATCATTTTTTTACTTACCAGACGAAGTTGTTTCGCATTGGATATTGTGACCGGCGATCGAGTTCGTTCTTGCTATGATGAGTCAATCATTATCGACGGGACAGCTGTAGCCACTGATTACTCACCGTGTGCTTACGTCATCCATAAAACTTATAAATTCTCCGTATAAGTCGCTCTCATTGCTATGAAATAATTATGGCCTCTTTCTTAAGCAGTGCTTCTAATCGTTACAGAAGTCGACATTGGACCCACCAGTTGGTTTACCAGCAAGGGGGGCGCAGAGACATACAAACCCGATTATTCGCGTCTTGTACGGAACATTGGCTTCAATACCTTGCCAGAAATCGAGGTTCTTTCTGCCAGATTTTGAGTATTTAACTTACAGGTTGTGAAGAGAAACGCAGAATCCTAAACAGGACGACTATGTCTTACGAAATCCTGTCCCATCATTTGGGCCTTTTGTTAGTACAAATGGTGTAATCGTCGCCACGAGAGGTGTTAACCACGTATAAAGATTTCTTAGCCCCGTGTGTTTTTCTAAGTGCCTTTCCCACTGAGTGTCTTCGGTTACACGTCAGAATATTCTGGGCATGAATTATCACACAGCTGAGCTTGTTTAAAAAAAAAATATTGCATCTCTTGGCTCGAAACTCTTTTACCTTGAGTGTGCTATTATTTTTGGATTCGTATCTAGATAACCGTGACGCTTTCCACACAACTAACTCCATGGAGCAGAATACGTCTTGAGAATCTATTAGTCGGTCAGCTGGTCAAGATATCTGAAGGTTTAATACTGTGTTCGTCAGAGTTATCGAGTATGCCTTCTTCAGAGCAAAGAATCTGCCCTGTATAGAACCTTTTACGATGACAAAGTAAAGTTGTCTCATGTGGGAATTCGTATACTGGAGGTATCGCCTTCGATTCTCAGTCGCGATCCTGAGCATACTTACAGAGACCTCTTGATGTTTTCATCATTTCACATTGAAATGACTGTAAATCCCGAGATTTAACCTCCTCCATGAAACCTCTGACAAAGAAAATAAGAAAGAAAACGTAGCCTTGGATAAACCTAAGCACGAACAAACATCCGCACCCATAGCAGATTTAACCTTGAGGTCTTCGTACTGATGACCTAAAATCTTACCCCAGTTATCGACCTGATAAAATCGATATTTGTTCGATCACTTTCTTTGTATCGGAGATAACTCTCGAATAAAGTATTATATATTATATAATAATATTTAAGAAATTTAAGATAGGTTAATATTGTGAGTTCTTTTGTTATTTTTATATGTACAGGGGTCAGGAGGTCTTTGTAACTGTGTAATTTATTTTGACTGTTCTACGATGTACACTAGATATCTCGATTATAATTACTTTCTCTTCTTGTATGTACTTGTTCTTATGTATCAGTGAAAGAAACATGATCCACAGTTTTCCAAAACTTGAAGTAAAGTAGGTATTTATGGTTTTTCAGGAATAGAAATTATATGTAGCCATGGAAACATATGCATACTAATATATGGAGATTTTTAAAATTAACAACAGAGGTCTAAGTTTCATAAATACGATGCCTAGCAGATTCACTCTCACACGTGTGTGCCATAAGGAACGGGTAAGGTTATGTGGAAAGGCTCCATCCATTTTCGGGTCATCATAAACCCTGAAAGATGATGCCCTGGGTTAGGGGCAGCCTATAGGTTCCCATTGTAAAGGACGTCATACTTCCACTAATGGTTAGAGCATCCTAATGAAGGAACGACGACTTTAGGAACATTTATGTATTTTTCACACAAACAGGTTCGTCCTGTATTCTAGCCAGTAAATTATAGCACGAATTCTTTGAAATTCTTTGTAACAGGAATTTGTACTTAGTTTGATGGAACTGTGGTGGAAACATTTTCTAACAGCGTCTCCAGCTGTGCCACTAGTGGCGTATACTTTAAAGTTAAAAGGCGTAATAAACATGACGGAAAGTCACATTTTCTCGTATCTTAATCCTGCTTATCAATAAGATGAAGTTGATGATATTTTCGGGTCGACATTCTGTAACTTATTCGGATGTAATGTGCTTCCGAACGACTGTCTGTAATTGGTATTAGGTGTACCTGAGGAAGGAAATGTAAAGTTTTGATTATTTTAACTCGAATCAGACTGTTTTCCTTGATATGAACACGCAAACGACCTGCGAGTTCACTTTTTTCTACATATTCGCATTTTTCTTCCGAAACAGGAATCTCCGTACACTGTCAGCCAAACAAGTTGACTCTCATATATAAGAACCCGAAGCCTCATCAACATTAATGCAAAAATCCACCATCAGACATCGTCGTGAACGGGTCCAATCTTGTATTCTCCTAGCTTCCATAGTAACTTTCTTCTTTATCCATTAAAATTCCCCAGTCTTTACCCTCTGGTACCCCCTCTGTCCTTATCCGCACACTCAGCCTATTCCAATCCTCTGGATAACACAATTCTGTCAACACCAGGTGGCCTGTAAAATCCTTGTCGTGCAATAATACGCTTCCTCCCTCATTTATTCTATCCCTCTTACGTCCAAATGTGTTTTTTACATGTAAACCTACTGAAAATTAATCTGTGAAGTAGACTTTTGAAAAATTTGTATTAGACTAAGGCCGATCCCTCATCCAAGGAGTCCTACCGAATGTCTATAGATCGAGCCAACGATAATTTGGGACCCGCAATGCTCAGACAAAGTATTCCAGTATAATAATAATAAATCGCAAACTATAAGAGTTGCTTGTTTTGTATTTGAACCCACTTACCAACGTAAATACGAGACTTATCTGCAGTTCTTAAATACATTTTTTATCTAGGCACAAGCTAACCTGTTTGATAACGAAAACTACCGAACCATGTAATATAAAACACCAACGCCAGTGCTTAACGAATATTGCATTGTACTTAGTAGCGTCTTCGTTGGGTATTATTTGTACATCTGCAGTTACAAAAAACTATCCTAAGATATTGTAACAAATTTTTAGCCTTCATAATCTTCGCTCATTACACATTCTTGAATACAAAACATGATTCCAATGCTGCATATCCGTTCTCATTACACCGCTGTTATGCTTGACATAACTAGTTAATCCATTCCCGTTCATTTTTGTAGACGTCAAATTTGGTATTTTACATTAAGGGAAAAAAATGTACTCAGGGCTTTTAAGAACACAATTATGAGGACAGGCTAATATTCGAATCAAAGAGAGAGATGGTAACAGGAGAGTATAAACGATTACATAATGAGGAGCTCAATAATTTGAATACTTTAATTAATAAATAAATAGATTATTATTCTTGTGATTAAATGAAGGAGGATGAGGTTATGGAGAAATGTTTACAGAATTTTGGTTTGAAAACTTTAAGGGAAAGTACTTGAGAGACTTACGCATAGATTGGAGGATAATATTAGAATGGATCTTAAGGAAATATGACTCGATGCTCTGGAAGTTGGCTTTACTTTCGTGATCAGGTGCCTGGTTGTCGTCACAGACTACAGCGGTCCAGCAGTTAACTTCGGATAATAATAAATGTGTGCCAGCACAATAACGCGCTTGAAAACTGGAGTAGAACATACTCCGAAACGTCGTGTACGTTAAATATATGACTATGTAGTGAAGTGTTTTATGCGTGGGTTCTCAACCCTTGGGTCACAATCACCCTTATTACGGTGAGATTATGAACGAGGTCAATTTACTGAGATCCCATTACAGTTTATTTAAATGCTGCCGAATCAGGCTTAGTACTGACGGCAGGTTCACGTATTATGAAAAACTTTTTCTAACAAAATCGATAGTTAGCGAGAAACTTGAAACTTATGTTTCTTCGGTAATTTCTCAGTGCCAGGTTGTTTAATATCTGTTCTTGCCGATAGCATGCGTACGTCCACGTGTTTATCAATAGGACGCGTCTCGGTTCTTAATTAAGCCGGACAGTTGCTAGCAGACACAGGTATCGCCAAATACTGACGTGTTTTCTGATATCAGGTACCCCTTTTTGTGATATGATATGACATGGTCACGTTGCCCCCGTCTCATGGCCTTGCCGAAGATTAATACCCTTGCTGTAATCTACTCTTCGAAATACTTCGAAACCTACCATAGACCTACAAAAAAAAATTTTTTGGCCTAAATTATATTTGTATATGAATATAGGCTTAAGTTGATGAAATAATCCTGAACTGTATGGAAGTCAATTCAATGATACGTCTTCTGTAAATTGTTCCAAGTAACTTCGCAGTAACCTAGCCGTGTTTAGTCTAGTAGATAGTTATTTTTTCTGAGTGTTTAGAGGCTAAAACTCGACGCATTTGTTTTAATATCGACGTGGTACATATTCGTTTCTCTGTAACATTTATAATTAGTGATCGCATTTAGTGATTCTTAGTAGCAAAGTTGAAATATTTCTCTTTCGTTAAAAAAGACTACCAGGAACGTATTTAGTCAGGATTTACGAGATTCAAACCGGGTACTTTAAGAGACTTGTTTCCTGAGAATTCATCATCGTTAAACACTGTAATCAGAGATGATATCATTTAATATATTTTAAATATTTAAATGTTAATTATAGTAATATTTTAATGTTTTAATATTTAATAGGAGTTTTATTGTAATTAGACTGACAAGATTTAAACAAATATAAACAAACTGTAATCAGAGTTTTGTGACGTAGTCTCTTCGCTGTCCAGGTTTCGAGTGACTTTTCTGGACTGTGAGTTCTTGAATTGAAATTCTGCTCAGGAGAGAGAGAAAACACAAACTACCATGTGTTGTGACTTTCTCAACTCCATGTGTTTGGAGTGTACAAGGGCGGCGGGACAGAGAGGAGAGGGAGGGGAATGCAGATGTTCCCCGAAAGTCATTCAGTGCCTGTAGCAACAGGGAGACTCTCATCAGTGACTTTACTATATGGGCCATTGTCTCATTATCTGACATCCTGTGTGCAGGCGTCAGGCTTCAGACAAAGGAAAGTTAAAACGCCGAGTGTTTTAAACTCTTCCGAACAAAATAGGTTTGTTACGAAGGAGAATTTATTTTCAACAGAAAGTGAAGTATTTACAAATGCGTTTAGGTTCAGGTAGAGGATTAAAACGAGCTGTTGTTTCTTACTAAACAGGGTATTTGAGGTATCGTGAAGTACTTTTTTTTTTACTAAAATATCGAAGAAAATAATTAAAAACAGACGAAAATAGGTAACACGTCTCCCATGAATTTGTGTGTGGGCTGTTTTTACATCCAATTAAGTCTTATGATTTAACGTTAAGTGAATATAAATGAGGGTGTCAAATTAGCCACGGTCTCGAATCGCCCGAACACTGTGATCGATATCTCGAATGCTGTTTTTTCATAATAAACCCTCGAAGGAAATTCCATTATCTGATCCCCCAAACAGGGCGTCTACCAAGTTTAGAAAAAACTCGACAACACGGAGAAGAATAATAATTCTATTTCTTTGTGTTTGCATTTTAGTAGTGTTGTAAAATTTCTAAACCAACCGAGAAGAGCTTCCGAACAAGGATCACGTTGTATATAATTAGATACGGAATATGGAGGCTGTTTAGTAGTGACTTGGATGCTGATTCCTGTTATTGACAGTGAGTTAAAATTGTACACATTAGCTTTAAGACCGGAAGTACGTTTTCTTATATTGTAGGCTACACATTTTATTTGCAGTGAAAATACACAGTAATTATAAACACTCAATTTCAAATATATTTCATGTGAGATTTTAGATTCTCGTAGCGAAGTTTTTGCACCGAAATATTACAGAATAATTCTTAAAAGTCTTAAGTTGAACTGGCTATTAACATCAAGTTCCCAAACTTGTTCGTAACTTTTAAAAAAAAAAAATAGAAATATCATTAAAATATGAGCTGGCGACTGAAATCTGTCGAGTTACAGGGGGGGAATTCTTGTAAATTCGTCGCTTAAAAAGTTGAAGTCCTCTTCAAGTCTAAAGTCACTGCACACGACAGGTGGGGACTTAATTCAGGTTATGAAACTGTAATATGGGCCATAACATCAACTTCACTAGGAACTGGTGATTGATTAAACGTAATAATATTTTCCGAAGTTATCTCTTGCTAGGTTTACGCATTTCGTGTTTTCCACCATGCATGTATTGCTCATAAATTGTGTCTGGTTGTGTTTAAATATGTCTTGAAGCTTTTTTAAATAATATTGTGGGTAATTTAAGATGAAATTACCTGTGACATACAACCACAGTAATCAGCCTGCGTGTTCTTACAGTGTTTTAATGTTACAGAAGTTGGTAGACCTGGAAACGTTTTCATTATTGAGTTTGGTCCCTCGTTTCTGTTTACAAAAGGTCCTATGTGTGTCAGTTTGTTTGTTTGTTTCAGCAGTGAAGGTTACAAAACGTCTTTAAGAACTGTCTTTTCCTTGCATGCAAATTCACACACTCAATCAATCACAAACTTTAATTTTTAAAGTCATGGAACTCTCTAAGCCAATAAATATTAAAAAAAACAAAGGAATGTGACAGAGCAAAGTGGGCGGAGACATTTTTGTGGTAGGCGGGACCAGATCAGGCAGGTGGGTTAGCAACAGGCAGTGTGAAGATCTAGTTACAATACGGCCCGAATAGTTTGTGTAGAACGAGAGGAGTTCATGAGATGCAACTACTGGAGTTTGGCGGAGTCGAATTACAGTTGAGGGGCGGAGCGTACTGCATCAGGGGGCCGGTCGGGGGCGTGGAGTGTGTAACCTCCGCCCTTCACTAAAACTCAAATCTTGTTCCCTCCCCCCCCACTGAGACTTGTCTGTTGTGTGAACAGTCGTACTGCTCACGATAATATCCGGGCAAACTCACACGGATTCTGATGTCGGACTGTGTCAGGATGCACCTGGGAGGGGAAGGAGGTTTTTTTTACGTGATTACACAGCGCAGGTCTGCGTTGTTTATGTGATGGTAATTTTTCTCATTTGATGCTCAAGATACGAAACACGCGAGTGAAGACAGACAAATGGTTTTAGGTGCAAAACGCTTAGCATCTGTGAGTCTTCCTTGCACCACGAACAGCCAACCCCCACCTACAGGGATATTTGTTAGTCTTTAAGAGTTAGATCACAAGAATCGAATCCCATATCCAACTTTGTTTCACGTGACAGATCTTGAATTGATGACAGGTTTTGATTTAAAATCGACATGCAACAAAGCCACGGTGGTCTAGCGGTTAGAACGCTGGCCTTTGTCTCGGGTTCGATTCCCAGCGGTGCCCGAATTTATAACTTGTGTTGGGCAAGGCCGTGGTCTAGGCAACACGGAGTTTTCCTCCGTGGCATCCCAACAATTATTCCATTCACACACAGAAGAAGGCAATGGCAAACCACTTCTGGATCATCTGCCAAGAACGTATATGAACAGGTCCCAGTCCGAGAAAAGGATGGAAGGATCCTGTTCATATGGACCTGTCGTCTGACAGAACACTAAATAAATAATAAAGCTTGTATTGTCTAAGAACATGCGAGTTTTTGGTCCTTCAAATTCTTTAGCCAAAATGGCGAGGATAGCAAAACTGTATAAATGAATGATTACACAGGTTAGTAATTTATTTCTAAGCCTACTTATGTTACCACAATTCCCGCTGATAGACTCACTGCTTTAAATATGCTAGTTGTAACGTCGAAGCTACCCACAAGTCGAGATACTTTGGAAACGAGGGGCTTAACTTATATGCCACATTCTTTCGGGTGAAACAAAATACGTGCTATAAATTTTATGGAGGAATCTCACCGAAATCACCCTTTGGAAGACTGAGAACAAAGCCGCTTGTCAGAAAAATAATTGACATAGTGACAAGTAGCTCAGAGTTTGGAAAACATAAATGCTTAAGTATGTCTTCCACATATCTTGTGTTGTTCTGAACGTTGAAGCGGTACTGAGGATGGAGGCGTTACGTTCCTTCATAACGTCGTTAACCGTCTATCAGACCACAATCGATATCACACGTGATCTGCCAAATAAAAATCGGAGTGGATTGACAGGATTCGATACCCGGCTGGATACATTTTTTTCTTCTAACCCTTGCTTTCAGACCAGCTCTGTGGTCCACCCAGCCTCCTGTTCATTCGGAACTGGATGTGAAACGCGGCCGAGGCGTGACGCTGAACACTCACCCCCATCTAGTGCCGAGGTCTAGAACGAGAAGGAGCTATTTAGTCTCTCCTCCCAAGCGCCTGATGGCGTATAGCTGGACAGATTTAGTTACAAACTTACCTAAATGTTTTATATACTTTTTACACGAGATTAAACCATTTAAGACTGCAGTTTATCTCAGCGTTCGGTTGTCGTATTATTTCTGTCTGTAATTGTACGAGGACCACAATTTTTCAATGTTTCTTGACTCCATGGACCCAAATTTAGAGGTGGGATGAGCGTATGCTAGGCCCGTGTAGGAAACCGTGGACTGTTTAATGACTCTCTGTGATTGAAGTTCTTATGTATGAATGCGGTATTATATTTTCTCTTCAAGCAGCGGAATTTACTGATGTAATGAGTCCATTACCACGGTTCACTGATTAACTCGTGTCTGACAGGTTCTGATAATACGTTTTAGAAAGCTGTGTCTAGATTAACGACTAACATGTAGACCCAGCAATATCTGTTGTCTTCGACTGATTTGTACCATCGTTAATAATATTATTTTGGTGTTACAGGCCTAGGACCAAACTTCGTATGAGATTGTAAATTTTCACTGACAGAATGATACATCCTAAGCTTACTATTAGAATTTTCCAAAACATTAACTTGGAAACATGCCATACCATTGCAGTAGATTCAATTAATGTTGGGCCGCGTTGAAAATTTGATTGCATTAACCAATTGCCTAACTCGCATTGTGATGACGACAGTCAGAATAATATGCGTTTGCAGAATGCAATATCGAATTTACAGTATTGCGCATCGGATCCTGTTCCCCCCCCCCCTTGTCTCTGTACTATTGACCTAAAACAAGAATGTCCTAAGCATCGGTAATATTTTCCACGTCATTGATTTAAGATTTCTGACACTGTTTTTACCCCGAAGCTCAGACCACATTCTGCACATTTTAATACCAGATACGTGGGAGACAGCCACTACATTATCAGCGAATTATATTAAAACAGTCAGAATTATAATCTGAAAACACGATCTTAAAAGAAAAAACTGTTCCTTCAGTCATTTTGCCCACTGTGGGATTCGTTTTCAACCAAACAAGTATTCTAGACACTTATTTTGGTCGTATTATCATTATTATTATCAATTCCGTAAGATATTCCCCGAACGTCGCGGTCGAATAGTTAGTCGGGAGGCCTTGAGTTCATTTCTTAACACGGAGACCTGTTATTTTCCTTTAATTATTCGTGGTTTTCCTCAGCACCTCCACACAAATTCGTTTCCCCCACTTATATCTGCTTCCTTCCACGACATTTCCAGTTTATTGTTCACTTACTAGCGTAGTATGACCCGTCAAAGTTGACGGGAATTAACCTTTGTTATTTTACGCAATACTAATATAAGCTTACAGTTCGTTGCAGTATTATTTTTGAAAATCACATTGAAAGCTCAAAATTTATAAAATGCCTTTGTGAAGTAAATTAATTGTGACATCTTCACGGCTACTCAAACCTGATTCCTGCCAAAGGCACAAATACAAGAACGTCAACCTGACTCCAGACTCGGCCAGACCCCACCGTAGTCGCCACCACAGCCTCCTCTGGATTGTAAAGTCAAGAGTGACGGACATTGGCTATTATATTATGAGTATATATTATACCATCCAAGGCTATAAGACGATAGTATTAGGTACATATTACAAAGAATTCTGGACTTTATCCACAACCTGTTGAGAGTTTTTAAAGTGCCCTAAAAATCACTGCGTTTCGAAGGATTAATTTTCTTCCATCGTCAGGTACAGAGAGAGGCACCTGTTATGTTTTATCCTGTAGATCGTACTCTTCCCGATCCGCGGGCATGGACCACTCTCTTTCTAATGACGAAATGAGACCTTTTCTTCGGAACGTAATGATTTTTAAAGATTTTATTAAACTCTCAACAGTCCAAAATAATGCGTGGGTTAAATAAATTGAGGCTTGGAATAATTAACAAGCGAACACCAGACGACAGGATTATTTCTTGAAAAGTTCATAGTTAGGAATCCCACGACTTTTATGGAACACGGACGTTCGTTGCAGTGCTCACAAAATCACCACCTTTGGGTCCCGTCCTCATCTATTTTAGTCCACACAGATCCAATTTATTTAAGATCCATTCTAATGTCATTATTTCATGCCAAGGTTCGGATTGTCCACCTGAAATTTTGTATGCATTTCTGCCTTGTGCTCTCTGCGAACTCAAAACATTTTACTGGAATTTGAATGTGAGATGTTGAACCAAGAGCTTGCCAGCTCAGAGCTTCGGTATTTGAAACTGCGTAAAAAGTAACTAATTTTCATGTATTTATCTTGAGCCCTCTTAGTACATAAGAAGCCTACAATATGGTTTTTAGTCTAAAGTTTAATCAGCTTCGTTGATTGTTGGTAATTTCCCATACAAAAACCCTGACATGCTTATATTTTAGATTGCGATTTTTGGAAACCGCCTTGCTTCGTGTTTAACGATTGACTTACCTACCTTCATTATCGACAAAATTACTGAAATAAAGTAACGAATAGATTCCCATCAGACGCGGAAACTTATTACAAAAACAGGAACACGAATATATCATGACACTTCAGGCCTCTACACGTCTGTACTTTCAAATTTCCTTACCAACATGGCGGCCGTGAAAACTTGTGAGGTAGAATCAGTGCAACTATCAACCATTGGTAGGCAAGTCTTGAAATGCCATGTGAAAATAAATCGTGGAAGAAAGAGGCAATTTTGGACAAACCTTTCGTGTTAAACCTTTAAGAGCGTCAGGTTTATGAAACAAATGCCCATCTCAAGGTACTGACGCTCGCCAATTCTGACGTCACAACGCACACTGAAACATTACATCATTAATGGATATCTATCGACAATATCGGTTCGTTGTTACAACAGTGAGTCATTAAACAGTCTAAATATTGACTGCAGTTGAAGTAGGGTATTCCGCGCTCTGGGCTGCTAACCACATCCAACAGTTATCGCAGTGTTTTAAGTCAGTTATGGGCTGGAATCAATCAATGGATCGCGTATCGCCGAACGCCATGTTGAGGGTTGACTGTTTTCCAGTTATCTTACGAGGACGCAGGGGTTCTTGTGACCAGTTTCGTGGTGCAGAACGAGATCGGGAAAACGTAAGTTGGAAAGGAAGTGGTCGTAGTCTGTTTCAAGAACTCTTCCCGGAATCTGCCTCAAAGAACTGAGAAACGATGGTGTTCTGATCTAGATTCAAACTGTATACTATCACAATTCAATTCACAAGATCACCGCTGTGCTATTCTGCCTGTATTTCTTGTGTAGATCAATTAACTACTGCTTTGGAGAATATTTGCGAGACAATTATGCACCGTGGATCTTCATAATTTTTACTTTTCACAGGTTAATATTGTGGTGTTTTAATTAAAGAGGATGAGAGGGGTGGGGCATGTAGCGCGCATGGGAGATGATAATGCACACAACTAGGCTGAAGATCTAAATGAAAAGCATTACTTGAGATACATAGACATAAATAGGAGGATAATATTAAAATGGGTCACTGATCGACTAATTCAAGGTAAGGCCCAGTGGCTGGATCTTGTGAACGCGGCAGGCATAACGTTTCTTCACAAGCTTAATTACTCAGACGAGCAAGTTAGGTTAGGTTAGGTTAGTTTCTTTTTAAAATTAGACACTCAAGCTGTTGGCAGAACAATGAAAATATATTCGGGCTTTCACCATGTTGTTATCATCTATTTTTAAAAAGCGTTTTTATTCTTAGTTTCATTATCACGTTAATGTCAGGTTCTTTTCCATGGTCATTGTTATATTCCGATCTCAGAACTACGCACCAGTGGCCCTGTGAAGAGTTTACTTTAAAAGAAAACACGTGTCCCAACTTGGCATCGAGAGAAGTCGAATGCTGGATCAGATTTGAAGCCCCTGATACAGGACCTCGAGGCTGTGATAATGTTCTGCTTGGTCAGGGCTATCAAACACCTCGTTCGCCACTTTTGTCCATCACGAATCTCATTTTAAATCGTCCTAACCTGGTCTGCCGCCACGGTGGTCTAGCGGTTAGAACGCTGGCCTTGTAATCCTGGGGTCTCGGGTTCGATTCCCGGCGGTGCCCGAATTTATAACTTGTGTTGGGCAAGGCCGTGGTCTAGGCAACACGGAGTTTTCCTCCGTGGCATCCCAACAATTACTCCATTCACACACAGAAGAAGGCAATGGCAAACCACTTCTGGATCATCTGCCAAGAACGTATAGGAACAGGTCCCAGTCCGAGAAAAGGATGGAAGGATCCTGTTCATATGGACCTGTCGTCAGACAGAACACTAAATAAATAAAATAATAACCTTGTCTGTGAATCGAGAAACCAGGATCCAACCGACTGACCTTTGGATCAGTTTACATTTATGAATTATATTATGCTGTATGAATGACCTGCATTGACATTACTTTCATAACAAATTTTATTTAAAATAAGTATAAATTTCTTTACTATAGTCTCTTTTTTTAAAAAACCGCCAACGTTCGGACATAATCGTTAAATATAATAAATCGATTTATATAAATCTCCAACACGAACAGCGAGCATAATAATGTGAGACAGTTAACCACTGCAGCTCCTATTTTACTAAATATTTTGTCAAGAACGGTGACTTTATTTAACCTTCCTGTGCCTTAAACGGACAGAGTCTTGATTCCATGAACGTAGATTACGTGGCGTGTCGGTGGAGTTATCAGCTGACTGGCAGCTAGATTGTTTTAACCGTGCTAGCTTGGAGAGAAACAGCGAGTGTCACTCCTTTGCGTTAATATGCATATATACTGAGTCACCTGCCCCAGCAAACCCCACCCCCTCCACACCCCAACTTACAAGCTAACCGGTTCTTAACCTTTCCTTACTTGAAGTTTGTCAAGTTCTTTGCTGTCTTCGCCTTACCTTACTGACGCTAACGTAAAAGAATTCAAATGAAATTATTACAAAAAGTTCAAGTGATATGTTTATATCGAATGTTCATTAGTAGTCTATCTGGAAGGCTTGTAAGGAATGGTACTGTACTGAAATGTTGAACGTGAAATAAAAAGGCCTTTGCCAAAAGGCGACGTATTCTTCCACAGTCACGAATTTCATGACAAGATCTATGACAGTTAAACGTTAAAATTTATTTTTAAAATTTAGTCCAATGTAAAGATTCGAAGTGGACTGAACTGGTTTAGTATAAAGTCCGGTGGGCGGGCTTCTGTGGCGATAGGGAACTTTCGAATTACGTAACGAGAAATGTTTTACTTATCTGAATTATTATCGAAACTACAAACCGCTCAGTGACTGTCCTCTATCGCTTTGCGTTCTTCAGCTGTTTGACTCGAAAGTCTGAACAAGAAAGTGAAGTGGTCAGGTTCCATGCATTTGGAAATCCTAGTTGACATCCTTCTCACGGACTGTCTTAATGCGCAAATGTTTCGTCACTTGTAAGGTCAACGTCTCAACAGTAGATTTAATATCGCCATTAAATGTAAATGAGTTCATGTATAATTTTATTGTTCCAAACTTCATTAACTTTTTACATAATATTTTGATTATGTTTTTACACTTCTTATCATCCATCCAAATATTATAAACTTAATGACGTGTTACGAACAGGACTACCTCAAAACAAGTATTTCTTTGTTTCTTTTAAATTTCATCTCATTCTCGCGTGAAACCATTAATAGATACCACTGGCTTAAGAAATGGCAGAGAGAGAGAGAGTACCATTTACTGTAACAGTCGGAAAATATAATTTCTCATTGCGCAAACAAGTGTTGCTTCTATTTGCAAAATACTACTTAACTGCCTTAAAATCATGTTTTCAAAATAATTATTATAAAACAATATCTGACAATGGGCTGACATTGGAGATACATTTTAATGAAGAAATACAAGTATGCTGTATGAATGCGAGAGTGTAAAACTATTCCAAGTTATCCCACATTGAGTACTAGAGTAAGTACGAATTTTATATAGCATATGGACTTACCCTGCTTGAATTAACGATATATAATGACGTCATGCAAAACATATTTTATAGTAACATGTTTACATTATAAGCAATAGGAACATAACTGACATTACTAACCATTCCTTATTATTCCTCAGTTTAATATACCCCCACTTACGGATTTTTTAAAAAAGTTATTTTTTATTGAATATGTCTAATGTTGAAATAGAGTTTTTATTAACAGGAAGAAAATAGAATGATATTCTACATTATCTTGTCTTACTCTCTTATGCATAAAGCTGCAAGTATGGAATCCCTTGTAATATTTTTAAATGTCTCTGATACTTTGCTCCACTCAGTTCGAATAAGATCATGAGTTCGTTATGGTCTCAACGTTTTCTGATCCTTCCTGTAAATACGAGACCGGGTTTCATATCCTCACGAAGAAACATAATTTTAAAATTTTATAACAACTCCAAACTAATATGATATAGTATTATAACATTTTAATGAAATAATAAATTTGAAATGTAGGAAATAGTAGCTGAGCCATGTTAAACAAGAATCATTATTTTATTCCGCACATGGTTGGAATAGCCACGGTGGTCTAGCGGTCAGAACGCTGGCCTTGTAATCCTGGGGTCTCGGGTTCTATTCCCGGCGGTGCCCGAATTTATAACTTGTGTTGGGCGAGGCCGTGGTCTAGGCAACACGGACTTTTCCTCTGTGGCATCCCAACAATTACTCCATTTACACACAGAAGAAGGCAATGGCAAAGCACTTCTGGATCATCTGCCAAGAACGTATATGAACAGGTCCCAGTCCGAGAAAAGGATGGAAGGATCCTGTTCATATGGACCTGTCGTCAGACAGAACACTGAATGATAACATGGTTGGATGTCAAATCCCGACAGTCCGATCGCCCTTCCTTGTAGGCAACTTGTTCACCACCCCTGGCCAGCGGGTCTTATAAGAGATGGTTCGTGCTCTTCCATAATCTTTTGTGGTTTTCCTGCGACTCCATGCTATGTGTTTGAGATTAAAGTGTCTAAAAATAATACCGTATGCGAATATCGAAATACTCTTTCCGTGCCTGTGCTGTGATGGCAGTTAGAACTGCATACAAGCAAGTTTTTTTCTCCATTGCTTCTAGAGCATAATAATGATTGTGTACGAATCTTTCATACTAATGACGAGGTATTTGCCTGTGGACATCCGCATGAAATTCACAGAGACATTTGCTTGTGTGGGTTCCGTTCAAAGTTGCTGATTGTGTTCTACGTAATTACACGTTACCTCACGCGTGCTTAAAAATCCCCTCCTCCCCCGCAATGTAAGCAAAAACTTGCACGATTTCTTAACAAATTCGTATATGCATTTACAATCTCATGCATCGATTTAATTTAATTTTAAAGTTCATGTGTGGTTTTTAAAGACTGATTGATTTGAAAGGATATGGAAGGAAACGGTTGTAGCCGAATTTAAGGTACTATCGTGGAATGTGACTGGAGGGACTGAGTAAAACCATGAAAAATTCTTACAATACTTTGTATCTCAGCCAAAGTCACTCAGAAAATATTTGGCCAACATCCCGGGGCGAAGACAACATCAGAGAATTTAAATAAACTGCGATTCTAGGTACATAATACATCATCCCTCACAATAAAACTATATAATACATGTAACATATATTAAAAACAAAATGTATTTCGGAAATAGCTGCTGCACTATGTACCTCAGGGGCAAGGTTTGTCTCGGGTACATGGAAGTAAATATCCTATAAAGTGGTGAATAGATGGAATAATATTAATATAAATATTACGGACTAATAATTTTAAGCCTGTAGAGACCCTGGTTTTATCTGGTTCTTGGCACCATCGTACAGACATGTTGAGGAAGGAAGGTAGGTCATTAAGGCGACCAGCGGCGACATGATATTCTTAACGTGTTTAATGAAGTTCCCTTCGCGTTACGTAATGAGGAACAAACACTATCAGTCTGCAAAATGTCTACCACAAGGCTAGAAAGAGTGACAAAGCCCAGTTATTCACACAAATCAGGTTAAATGTTACGTTCCTTATTTCATAGGCTTAACGGCATCGTTATATTCCTGTACCCGTGTGTCCCCCCTAGTGACGTACATCTAATAGAATTTTTCGTTAAATATCATGACACCAGAGGCCACCAAATCATTCCGATGTTTTAATTTCCCAACACCCAATCATCGATAATTCAATGATGACAAATGTGCGAACATCTGAGGTGGGTGTAACAGGAATAGCCATTTAATGTAGGGTCCTGAAATGTTGTGAGTTAATAAAAGTAAATCTTCGAACATTGTTAAGTTTTTGTTGAAATATTTTTTGTGTAATGCAAAATAAGTCTTTGTCACGAAAAATCTGTACGTGGTTTTTCGGTCCGAAGGTGATAAATAACGTTTGGAGTTAGACCTTAATTTTTAGGGCGAAAAGTTATTGAAGTTTTGACATCTAAAAACGTGGTGACTGCAAAAAATTCCACGTGTTTAAACCTGGTAAAATGTACCTTAGCGGGAATATCTTTTACTCGATTTAAATTATACACAGTAATGGATCACTAAAAAGTTTAATTATTAATTCATAGTTCGTTATGGCCGCGCAGTATCGATTGAAGCTATTGAAGGAAAGAAGACGTCTTGAAAAATCTAACGAAATCACACGACCGTAGTAAAGTATATCTTTTACACGTATCCTTTGCAGACGTTTCTGCTAGTTGCAAGGTCCATTGTTTGGATGTCGTGTTCATTTGTCCGTCCGCACGTTTCAGTTCCAAAAATACTCAGCGGATTTGCACTGCCCTCTGTCGGCCGAAAATCACTGTGTTTCTTATAATCTACTACGTTTTATACTTTATATTAACCCGGAATTGAATATTATCGTGAAATAATTGTTATTCATAATTAAGATCTCGTCGAAATGCGTCTATCCAAAAGTGTTAATAGAACCTTTTTCTTACAACTCTATGGAACAGAGTTTTTTTCGGAAGCTAATAGTTTCTCAGATTGTCACTGATGGTACGCGAGCCAATGTTGAGTGGTACGCGAACTATGTAAGAAAATTAAAAATTAATATTGACATAAATAAGTTTTTCCCTGAACGCATTTGGTCAGTGGTACATTTAATGTGTTAAATTAGAATTAGTGGTACGCCAGCGAAAAATGATGAGAACCCCTGCCTTAAAGTTTTCTGATTAAAATTTGGTACGCGTTTCTAATCTCATCACATACTACCCTTCTTGATTTTATTACGTTAAAACAACCAAAATTTTTCCGGGGTCAGAATACGACGTATATGTGATTCATACATTACATGTAATAAATTTTGTGTAGTTAGTAAGCCTGAAATTTTATATTTTATTCCCTTAAATGGTTTCAACTGAGACACCTTAAGGTAATCGCTATTATGTAAGATATAGAACCAGGTTTTCAACCTGCGTATGAGAATTTTGTGAACCGTCCAGATACGAGCTGTTTACAGAAGTGAAAGTTAAGGTGGGTTGCGAACTCATTGTCACAGTCGATTCTTATCTTCGAAGAACGTGTTTTGGTGTTTCAGTTCAGTGCCCAAACTCGCGTTGTATATCCTGTTTGCGTTTTAAATGTGTAATATTCGCATGTAACTAATAGCATTGCATTGCTATTATTTCTTGCATGTCTGGATTAAAATATGATAAAATACAACACACGAAATGAAGATATAAAAATATTTAAGCTTATTTCACATTGTGACGTCGTGTGATCTTGTACATTTTTACCAACTTTACAGAGGAAAATATCTCTTTTATCTTCAGGATATAATTGAGTATGGTTGGGAAGTTTAACGGTAAACTAGGAAGATTTAGCCAAGAAGATGACCAATCAGATTTTAAGAATGGCGGTGAGTGGAACTTTACCCCTGGTAAGAAAAATATTATCAGTGGCAAAAGTTACGTAACTTATTACAGGTTGAGTCGTGTGATTCATATAAATAATACGTACTTGTTATTTGACTGTCTTGTGAATTGTTACCAGTACTCGTGAAGAAACTAAGTAAAACATAGGTTATCATAATGTTTCTGATAAAATACGTGATCGATGTGTTATCGAAATAAATCTGTGTTATGTTGTTACTTGTCATTTGACTTTGTATAAACTTTTAGGTTAGAGTGTATGTGATGAAACTGGTGGGTTGTGGTGAAGGTGTTGGGTTAGTATAGACAGTGACAGAAAAGATTGTCCATAGGGCGTACATCATAGTGACACACATGCCTACATACGAATGTGTGCAAGAGAGACACTTTACTTGGGTGTAACCAATAGACCAAGGTGGGGCATACATTATGCCAGACTGTGAACTTCATGGTCTATTCCAAAATTAGTCACTGAAAAGCAAAAGTGACCTAAAACATTTTACTGATTTATCGGATGACTGTCTTTTAACAACCCACCAAATTTACCCCCCACCCCTTCTGGTTTAGGATACAGTGCGGTTAGAGGCTCATATGAAGGCAAAGCGTTTGAGTTAAATGAAAACCGAGCAATGTTAGAGACTGCAAGATTCTCAATAGGGAATCAATTCCACGCAGATAGTTACCAAAGCAATTATTTAGAAAAAACCACCAAAAACTTCTATGATGACCGATTCCTAGGCCGGGATTGAAC
>NW_019059724.1:186633-199497 GCF_000696155.1 Zootermopsis nevadensis | reverse complement strand
GATGTTTGTCTTAACTGTGGTTCTATTAATTGTTAGACTCGTAGCAAACCGCTGTTATAGATTATATTAAATACAAAACTGTCCGTGTGTTTAAACGCCGTATTATAATATCTGTAAGATAGTGGAGGTAAAACTCCACGTATTTTTAAACTCAACACTGGATGGCAGTGAGATTTGCCCCTGGGATCGTGTTTTGGGCCCCAGCGCTGGACACACGATGACGAAGAGAGAGTGTTTGTTCCCACAGGGAATCGAATCCCGTCCTCTGGCTCGCGGATTGCCCTTATTATTAGGATGCCGTTCGTTAACGTCGACCAAGAGCTCAATTAAATGTCGAATGACATGTAAAGGGCATTCAATCAATCTTGTTTGATTTATTGGGTGATGGAATGGTTGAAATTAGTTGATTTATAGCCTGGTATTTCTCCTTACAGGTTAATTGTGTAGATGATTAAATACGCTTTTCATAGATGTCAACAGATTCATGTAAAACGTTGATCCGTGCATCGGTTATCGCTGTCGGTTTCAGGGCAGAGCCAGTAACTTGACCGCTCGAAAAATGCTAGAGGTTCACGATGACAAATTGGACGCGTAAATACGACGAAATTTGGATTGGACACAAGTGGCGTCCGAACGCTGCAGGAAGTTCCAAATAAATACTGATTTTTGCGATTTCAGGTTCTTACGTTGGCAAATATGATAATGGCTGTCTTCTGGACGGTTACGGAGTGCAGTCTGGTAGACGTATAACGACGTTACAGAGTAAATAGCCCTGACGATGGAGGCAGAAATCACTTCTGAAGCATCTATAAACTTATAAGAGAATACATGACGCAAAAATACAGAAGACTGCCATAATCAAACATTAATTTAATTTGTTCTGTTGATTTACTGTCCTATGATTAACTCATTTAAAATTTTAAACCGCTGAAACTTGGTCTCTTATCGTAAGGGGAAAATATTGAATTCGTATGAGGAAGATATTTAATATTAGACTTACAACTGAAGACGGGGAAAATTACGTCAGAAGGAACTTCATAACTTGTACTCTTCACCAAATAGGCCTATTATTAGGGAGATTAAATTAATTAAGTTGAGGTGGGCGAGACGTGTAGCTCGCATGAAGTACGACGAGAACTTACAAAAAAAATTTTCAAAAACCGTGAGATGAATGAATACATGCCGCTTTGAGTACGCTTGCGTAGTCTGTATGAGAGGATAATATTAAAATGGGTCATAAAGAAAGAATTTGTAGGCGTGAAATGGCTTCAGAAGACTCAGTGTAGGGTCCAGTGACTGGCTGTTGTGAACATACTTAGGAGCCTTCGGGTTCCGTGCAACTCTTAACATTTTAATAGACATCTGAGCTATTATCAGGTTTTGAAGGACTCTGGCCAATAGAATCAATTTCTATAATTCGTGCATGAGACAGTGGCGGTGTCGATAAAACGTCCGGATGTCATTTGTTCATCTTGAAGCTCACATTGTCTTTAAAGTTGTGTCTCCTCTCTGGCAAGGGCTGTTGGAATTAAAACATGATAAATATTGGGAATGATGTCGATTTTAATTTCCGTTTCTGCCGTGGAAAATAAAATGTCCCGAAGAAACTAATTTGATAATCTGTAATTGATATTCCGACGTTCCTGAGAGCATGAACACGTCATCAGATGCAGTTGTTGAAGTTCTGATATGCGTTCAGGTTGGCTTCTGGGCCCACTCACGCAGTTATCACGCAGGGTGCAAAGGGGTGGTTCTTAACTTTCAGTTTCCAGCAGCTGTCTGCACAGTTATTGTATTGTTAGGCCGCTGTTGCGGGGAGACTTGTTGCCTTGACAACAAAAAGGAAACAATCCTGTCATTGTGTTCGTTTCCATCACAACGCTGTGAAGTCAGTTGCATAGGGATTCTGGGAGTGTGAATGACCATCGGATTAATGCATGCAACTTATGGTTTTTTTGTGTGTGTGCGCGCAGGGTGTGTTGGCTTTGTTTTATCGTCTCTTCTTCTAAATAGGGCTGATGTGCGCGTATAGGTAATACCATGATAAAGAAAAACATATCATTATGTATAATTTACGTTTGCAAGTAAATGTTTTCGACACTGGTAATATGTCATAAATGATAGTAAAACGGGAAATTTTTTGTAAGACAGATATAAAAAGTGACCCAGTTAAAATTACAAAGTTATTACTTTTATGATTCATGTATTGAAGTAGAACATCGTATTTATAAGAGCTCTAATTACTAAAACGTAACTTTTGCACCAAGAATAAAATATTCAACTTTGTTTTTACCGTACCTGATTCCAAATTGCAACTGCCATCTCAGAATACATCAAACAAATTTAAACGATGAATTCTTCCGGGTCTAATTACGCGTTGTAATTCATTTTCTATAATTTCTTACAATCGAAATATGCTCTGGATTATAATACTGTTGTATATTCCTCGTATATTCTGCTGACCTTGGGGGCGAGTGGTTATCACTCGTTCGAAGGAATCGCGACTCGAATATTAATAATCCTTACTGATGTTTTTCCTGGTTTTTCAAATTTTCCTCAAAGCAAATTCTTGCAGATAGTTCGATTCCTCAAAACAGTCCTCAACCTTTTTCTTCAACATTTATTAAGATTCATAATTCACAATTATCCTGTCATTCGACACCGCGTATCCAGAAGACACGCAGTTGATAACGCGTCGTTTTATAAACCAGAAATTAAATCATTTTTAAAATATTTAAAATATGAAATGATGTTCTTTATCGAAATATTCGATTTACATTAGACCATCATTTTTCATGTTTCACGACATTAAATTATTAATATTTTAAATGTTAATTATTGTAATATTTTAATATTTAATAAGAATTTATTGTGATTAGACGGACAAGATTTAATATATACTTATTATATCACAATATGACGCAACTTTACCATCTTATAAATCATTTTTGTTCCAGAACCTAACTGGTGTTTTTGGTATTTCTCAAATGTCAACATGATAATAAACCAAGACTGTACAGTGTTTGTTCTTTTTTATGTTCGCTTTCGAATGCATGAATGGACAGTGTGGATCTCCTCCCACCACTACAGACTTCCCCAATCATCATATATTCCAAAACGTAAAAAAAGAAATATACATAATATGTGTTCGTTCATTCTTCAATATTTTTTGTCCTATATTCAAGATACGAGCTATTGTAGTCTGTGTGGTGATGAATGCATGTGGGCAGGTCCCGGGCGGGGGTGTCATTAGGGCACTGGTGGTCTGTAGGGCAGGTAAGGGCCATGTCATGTCACACGTGGCGTGCTGTGGTGAAGACACGCACAATGAATCTTATGTCTCCATTCGATTTAAACCTATTCTTTCGTTCTTTTTATCAGCAAAGGTTAGGTTACTCCGACTGCGTCAGTGATGAGGATATTGTTAAGTTCAACACTGAAAAATAATAATGCTATTAATACGCACGTAACAAAGATATCACGTTGTATTATATAATTCATTTCAATTGTTTGTGTAACGACGATCTGAAATGCGAGGTTACGTAGGTCCTTGTGTCCAATGGGAGGGTGATTATGAATGATGAAGTGGTCATAGCATATTTGAAGTTATTATTCCTGCGTTGATGTGGATCTGTTAAGTAAAACCACGAAACCTGTAGCAGACAACCGTTTCAAATTATAAAATACTATCTGAAGTTCCGATAAGCTACCATGAGTCTCAGTAAAGTCGGATTACCCTGATAGTAGGCTTATTAGGTCACGAATAGACTTTAATTTACGTGAACCCTTTGTTTGTATTATGTGAAATTTATATAATAGTATGAATTGTAAAAGTAAAGTTTGTCCCACTATACGCCATGTAGGCGTTTGGGGTGAGTGGAGGTATAGCTTCTCTCTTCCTTGACCTCGGCACTAGATGGGGGTGAGTGGTCAGCATCACGCCCCCGGCCGGCTTTACCCCCGGGAAAGGACCTCGGTACCCATTGTAGAGGAGGCTGGGTGGGCCCCAGAGGCTAGAGGAAAAATCCTCTGCCCCCGTCGGGGATCGAACCCCGGTCGTCCAGCCCGTAGCTAGTCACTATCCCGGCTCATAATAATATGTATTGTATTATTATTATTATTATTATTATTACTTTTTCTACGTCCTGTTGTCATCTGACTGTCTTAGGGATCCATTGAATGTAATGTGTAGATATTCTGAAGATTTTCATTGTGCAATTTTCCCATGCTCATGGTACATGTCTTCTATCATTCTCAATCTGTTTCTTTCGCTTTTGGGTGACAGACACAATTTCATAGTTATTTCTATTGGCGTATAGGTAGGAGATTGAAATTAGAAATATCCTTAGCTGATTGACACCAAATATACCCCGAATTTAATATCTTAATTTATGCAATTTTGATCTTTTAACGTTGGCGTCACCAAATTCCACGTTTCAAGGTCATGGAATTACGTCAACTCCGTTACTACGCGGCTAGAAGTCAACAGTACAGCATTTATAGCTTTGCTACACTGCAAGTTCTGAGCTGTCTTCACGGACCTGGTTTATATGACCTTGAAACACGCAGTTTGGTTCAGGCTGTCAAAAGACGCTCCTTACACGTGCGTCGTAAGTCGCAGTAAGCCTGTTAATGCCATGTTGAAACACAGAAACTCTAAATTGTGATTTTTATTTGTTGTGCTAATCGGGGTTTAGCCAGAGATGATGTCATAGCCGTGTATATCCTGTATTTTTTTTATATAATTACAAATGTATGAACTGAGGGAGGGAGGGGGGAAACGTGATGATTTGGCAGGTGTTGGTCCCTGTATGGATGAATAGGAAGGCCACCGCGTTCATGCGATGAGGTGACACATTGAAATGCTGTCATTATGTCAGTCGGAAACACCTGTATCCCCCCCTACCTATAAACCATTTCTACCTCCGGAGCCAACCAACCCTTCTGTCAAGTCCGGACAGACAGGTCGATCACACGTATCATCAGTCATTATTTCATTTGCACATTGTTCCAGAGATCTCATTACCAGAGCCTGTGGGTGTTCTGGTCGCTGACAGCCAGTGCACAGTAGTTCACTCTGGAGGCAAATGATTGCAACTGAGGTTCAGAAAAGTGTGACTTTTTTAAATGTAACCTGTGTTTTGTTTTGCTTATTTTCGTGGTAACGTACAATTTATATTGTTGGATAACCACACGTTGTCATTTGCTCTGGCCAGACACGTTTTTCTTCCATATTTTCAAATACAAAATAAATCGACAGTGCTTCTAAACGAGTTATGTCGTGCGTAACACGAAAAAGTTTGTACTCGACCCAGGGTATGATAAATGGTGTGATCGGTTATTAAAAAAACTGATCTCTTACGGTATCTTTGCTATCATGATGCTTATCTACTGTTTCAGAATATTCTTACGTGGATTTACAGATCATTAAACTTGTTATTAATCAGTTTTAACCATCATTCGATTGCTTTATCCTGCTTAGATCGAAAAAATATTATCCAAGCTGACAATCGAAAAGTGATGTTGTACTTTTTATGCAGTGGTTTAACCGAGTCCGGGTCTCCACTACCGATATGACCACTTATGTTATTGGAGACCACCCTGTATAAATAGTTGGATGCTGACCTAGTAATACATGTTACTGCCGTTCGTGTTTGATCTATCAGTTATCAACCATACGTGTTGAGTTAGCTGGTTTTTTTTTTCAGTCCGAATTGACAGAACGCATTTCTGGTGTCGAATTTTCGATCAAGTAGTCTGAGGGGGTGTTTGGGTGTTGTAAATTATTTAAACTGGAGTTAAAACTATCCAGGTACCATGAGCCAAACACGGTTCTGTACATCGGCTGTTAACTAGTAGTTATGTACGTTTCATTTAGAGTATGTCGTACTTCAGTTCCCCCACCCCAGCGTTTCTCCTCGTGTGAAATTTAGGGCGTCTGTGTTTATAAATCTTGTATTTTGAATGGTGGTAGTAGGGGGTTATGTTTTAATTTTTTTTTTTTTTTACTGTGTTAGTCTACATGTTGATGTCAATATTCTCTTGAATGCGACAGGCTTCGAAGTACAGACTGATAAAGAAGTTGGTGTTGTATTTGGAGATGTTGTAGGAAACGGGCTTCCATTGTTTATTGTTTTAAGTGTACAAGTTTACAGAGTTCGCAACCCTATCGCATTTCCTAGTCTTCTCAACTCCGCGTGGTCTTTGCACTCTGCAGAGTACAGTACGTTACGCTTTAGATGTGTCTAAGAAGTTTAATTTTCGTGGTTTAGCAAACAAAAAAGTATGACATAAAAAAGATTTTATTACGAGAGACCACATTATCGTCAATTTGACAATTAAAAATCTTTGAGAAATTTCGATCAGATCTTAGTTGCAATGTTGTCGGTCTACGCAAAAATAATAAAAATATCGCATTTAATTGTTTGAGATCAGTTTTATTTATACACGTGACGTTATACCAGAATGAATTACATTTTCCTAGTTTCACAAACGATGGGATTTGCATTCTAGGCTGCAACGCGATTGTGTAAATATTTCGACATGACAGCTCACGGACAAAATACTTCCCGTTTTCTCCCATGCTCCCATTTCTGATTCAATCTGTCTCTTTGTCAAGTTTTAAGGCTGTCGTGATCTGATCAGAACATTGTCTTTGTACGACACGGGACCCGGGAAAGTTGACGATTCTCGTAAACTGCTCTGAAAATTAAGCGTTGAATAATGAATTTCTTTTTAAATGTTGGCATAATATTAAAATGGATGTTGGGTGGAGTGCGCCAACTCTGAATGGCGCCCAGTGGCGGAATTCTTATATTGGCTGCATCAAAACTTTGTCTAGCCTGGTGAAGCTGTTAAAGATGAGATTTATTTTGGGATAGTTCTTTGTCCAAGTTTCAGTTGCTGAGAAGGGCTGTACATTTAGTTGATTTTTAATCTGATGATTGTTCTGCTTTTGTACGTATTGTGGTCTGATTTGGTGAGGTTTGTCGGAATTGTGAACTTAATTTTAAATAAGCTGTTATTTTGACGAGCTTTGTATTTTGAATATTTAAAAATTTGTATGAAAAATTTTAGTACTATATAAAAATAAGGATATTTCATTTAAAAGAGTTTTTTGACTTCTTCTTTTCTCCGAATAATTAAATCTATAGTCTGTACATAGGTTAGTAGTGTAACATCCACATTAATAATTACACGCATCTGTGATGTTCCATTCCATATTCACTACACAGCCCAAGAACAGTGCGTAATTTGAACATTTCTCATCGATTAAATATTTTTAATATTTAAGATACAAGAAAATACCGAATCAAATTGAAAAGTGAATACAGATTGTCAAAATATTTATTACAATGATTAAATACATCGCATTTATGTGTCTATTAACATCGAATATTTTTAAATATAACTCAAAAACTTGGTAGTTTAAAAGATAATTTCAGTCTAAATTAATATAATTTTGATCGACTTTTGTGAGTGTGCGTAATGTCACAGACTTCAAGGGCTGCGGGTTTTAAACCCGGTTGGGGTATATAATATTGTTTGCTTTGAGTGTGTGCTATATAATGTCTTAACCGTGCAGGTTTTGCTGATCTGTTGTCAAGAGTTCCTCACGTGTGTCTGAAATAACAACCAAAGAGCCAATCATTTCTCGTGATGGAATAGAATTCAAGCCTTCTGGTTGGACATAGTTGAAGTGAAGTTGAGTACGTCGAGACTATAGGAGGATGTGGGTTTGATAGTGAACAAATGCGAGAGTTCGTAGAATTGAAAGGATGGGATAGGACGGGGGTCTGACTGTTGATTAGTGAGTGAGGACTCAGTGTCAAGCTGCTTGCAACATTTGATCCAGTTTAAAATAAATCTGTACTAGTGTTCTTGTCTGTGAGAACGATGTGTTGGTTCTGTCATTCAAGTCATCATCATTATGACGTCGGCTATGGACAACGATAATTGTGAACATCGTGTCTGTACACGGAATGAAGAAGAAATGGGATATTGTCTTATTTGTATGTATCTAACTGTATTACCAGCAGATCCATCTAGCGGTAAGTGTAAATATTACACACCGTATATTTCGCTTTTGAAGACACCATTTTGCAGTGCCTCTGTGAGAAAGGTCCTTAGTTAAACCTAAAACTTCTTTACGATGGTGAAGAGTCATTTGAATAAAAATTTCCTTGGATATTATCCATCGTCTAGTAAAATATTATATTTTATATTTTACTAGACGATGGATAATATCCAAGGAAATTTTTATTCAAATGGTCCTTAATTAAAGCAGGACTGTAATTGAATCTATTGATCGTAATTACACTAATTTCGAATAAAGCGACACCGATGTTCTGTGGCGAACCTCAGAAGAATTATATTAGTGTAAGTGTCGTGCATGTGCTTGATTGTGGTGGACCTACGATGGATGTTTTCGTCTTTGGTTGGGTACGCCCTTCCCTGGAAAAGAAGTAATGACCGCAGGAAGTGAGGACCTGTAGGGATAGCCTGCAACATTTTTAACTGAGACCCTAAAACGAAGAATCCACTCAGGAGACCGAGATGAAAATGCAAAGATTTTTTTTTGTACAGATCTCGGATAAATATTTTGTGAACGTTTGAATATGATCGAACTGTTTGAGGATAGGATTTACGCTTTTGTTGTAACGGTGACGAAACTTTGTTTTTCATAAGTACATAGACTTCATATTTTAGATGCATCATCGTATGTCGCTCGGTAAAAACCATACCACGAGTCTAGCTAGTCATCTAGTTACCTCATTAGTCACTCGGTCAATAGTCATTTAGTTAGTTGTCATCTGAGTTGTTATGCCGTGTAGTGTGGTAAAAGTTTTCCGACGTTTCGGAGGTAATTGATGCCTCTGTCATTACGGTGAAGAGTCTTCGAGTTACAACCCAGAAGACGGTCATCTTCATACTCGCTACCATCAGAACCTGAAATCCTAGATAGACTGTTAGTTAGTCTGTTAATCAGTTCGTTCCTCAGTTATTTTATCAGTTGAGTAGTCCATCACGTGGCTAATTTTCTATTCAGCTGCACAGACTCTACCTGGAAGTTTTGAAAAATTCACCGTAGAATACAATTTAAATGCCTGTTTCTTGCAAACTATTTGTCCTTTTCTCGGGCCTGTACAGAGGCCACGTGGGTTTATTACAATAAAAATATATTACTTCCCCTCTGATTTGTAGGGTTGAAGTAAGAAGAATAATACAAATCCTGAAAACTGAACTTAGGTACCACTGGTTGACATAGGTTCACTGCCCGCAGCACATCATCCTTCTACTCCATGGTCATGACACTGGTTTTTCACTTAGTTGGTTCATCAGAAATACATCGTTTTTATAGGCCCTGAACTTTCATTGTATTGCCACCAAAATCTCGCTATTCGAACTAACCTGTGCCAATCTAAACAGGTTTATGTCTTGAAAAATGTTCCAAAGATTCGTTTTAATATTATCGTATTTACATCAAGGTCTCTCAGTCTCATCCCAAATGATTTTTGACCAAAATTCTGTATGATTTGTGTCTTGCATTCTGGTGAAACTTTTGTACTACGTAATATCGTTTGGTACATCATTGCAGGCAGAATGTCTAACATCCCGCGGACCGCGTAGTCCATATTGAATTTCTGGAAGACAGAACTGCATCAGAGAATTAACTTCCATTTTAACTTCCTGATTACCGAAAATTAACTCTGTAGTTTTATTTTACACTTTTAACATTCTTTTGTGTTTATGCTGCAAGAGACTTGTGGAAGTTGCAATAACGCCAAAATCTCTTTGAACAACTTTGGCGCTAGCATATTACAATGCGAAAAGAAATTGTTCATCAAAATTTGTTTTCTTATTTATTTATTTATTTGATCTGTGTTTATTTAACGACGCTGTCTGTAGCACCGATTCTGTAGTGTCGATTGACAGGATGATTAATTAATTAATTGGAAAATATATGGATCTCTACTTTTTGTATAATGAAGATTTTCTCTTGCTGTATAAATTTTCCAGTTAATCGTACCCACTCATCTGATGAGCTGTTCAGCTGATACCGTGTCGTTACATAAACATGTTACAAATGCGTAACTTCCGTCTGGCTATTTGATAAGCTTGAGGCAAAGGCACGGGGCAATTCAAACAAACTGCATCCGCCAGATTGGTACCATAAGACGCTCCGCAGAAGCAGCCACAAACTCACAACATAACTGAAGGGACCGATTCGCTGTCGGAATCAGAAGATGAGAAGGAAAGAAACAGAAAGAAAGTAATGGACGAAAGAAAAATAAAGACAGTCGAAGCTCTGCTGACGTTCCTATCGATTGGTTATTGTTAGCCTGTAACAGGTCCTCCTCATGAGAAGATGAAAGTCGAGAGAGTTGGCAGACCGCTACGGGACAGCCCAGCTTCACACGAGTATCACATTCACATGTTGATCCAGCTCCTTCTCATCCTGTATCATGACGTCAAAATAGAATGATGACGTCACGAAAACTTGTGCAAGCTTTGTCATGTGTCTGTAGGCTGTACCCACGTTTAAAGTCACATCTTTTTTTATTATAAACAATATAAGTTGATCGGGAGTTTTTGCGGTATTTTCTCATGAAATTTCCTCCGCGTGTGTGCATTGGATTAATGACGTTTGAAAGCAAGAACTGTACCGAGAATTGCAGAGACAAAATACATCTGTCTACCGAGTAGACGTATCGTAGTATAGGATCTGTCTTGTAAAGTCACTAGTTACTCGACTTGTAAAATATTACCAGTAGACTTTGAACCTGGTGGTGTTGACAACAGCCGGTCACAGGCCCATGTCCTGAACCACTTACATTACAACGGTCAGTCACAAGCCCATGTCCTGAGCCACTTACATTACAACGGCCAGTCACAGGCCCATGTCCTGAACCACTTGCATTACAACAGCTAGTTACAGGCCCATGTCCTGAACCACTTACATTACAACGGTCAGTCACAAGCCCATGTCCTGAGCCACTTACATTACAACGGCCAGTCACAGGCCCATGTCCTGAACCACTTGCATTACAACAGCTAGTCACAGGCCCATGTCCTGAACCAGTTGAAACGAGGCCGACCCTCTACTATTTTATCTGCTGCTCATAAGATTTCTATCTTTTTGTTTGAATAGTTTATGTGAAATTGACTGTAAATCAGCCCTGATATTTTTCAATTTTTATTTGATTGTTTCTTTCTTTCTTTCTTGTTAATGTTATTTTCTTCTTCCTTTATATTCTTTGTGTGACATAGAATTTATTTACAGTGGTCAGAAAAATATGTCTTCATTCGTAGATAATCAACAGGTTCCTTACAGATATTTATAATTGACTCAAAGTGCTGGGTTCGAATCTGATTCCCAGGCTAAGCTGAAGATAGATGTCATAATATAAGTAGCTCGTGTTCTGTTGTCATTTGTTTGAAATTGGGAATCTTGTGCGCTGGAGAATGTCCGAGGATTTAGATACTTCGCATGTTAACTCTCCTCTGTTCTTTCCTCTTGACCGTGTAGTAGCCTAAACTGTTATTCTACCTACAATTTACTTACGTTCTGGGGTATTTGCGCTTGGATCTGTGTAAGATTCTTCCCAGTCCATCGTGCATATTAGGTTATCAAACGATGATCTTTTAACCGAAGGCTTTATTTAGTTGGAATTAGTTGGGAATCTGGTGAATTATGAACAGGCTATATAAGAATTTAGTAGAAAATGTTCGTAGTATATTTTACGGTAGACTTAACCCGGACAGACACAGAAAGAACACGGACAGTCCCCGGAATAATCGGTAACGTGAACGAGATTTGAACCGCGTATCCATTGCACACGTAAAATGTGCTTGTATTTTGATAGAAATAATACTACTTGGATCTTTTACTACAGGAAATATGTGTATTTTTCTCAGATGACATTGACTGTCAACTGTTCTGTAATAACCACTTTGAAGCCCGTTAATAAATCCACTTTGACAATACATACCTGTATTAAAGCCCATTTGTATAGACCGTAGTCGGAACGAACGAACATGTGACGCTGGCCGGATACTTGATAACAACACACATGTGTCGCGGGTAGCAGAAGGAGGATGTCGTTAAACTATATCGTTTATACGGAGCACAGCCAATAATAATGATGATGAAATGGTTTAGTTTAATGTTTTCGGGGAAGTTCTGAACATATATACATTTTACAGATATTTATAAATACATAGTAAAAGAAATATAAGCATTATTTGTGTACGTTAAAGTAATAAGTGAGAGTTCACTCCCCCGCAGTGTGTGAAAGTTGTCGCGTTACTTCGATGTGGTGGGAGGGAAAAATAATATTTCCTGTCTTCTTAGTTTCCAGCCCTGGCGGGATGGGAGACTTGATGGAAAATTTTCTTTCACAGATTCGAGGAACTCTTTTCCTTCGGAACACTTTTATTGAGAATCACCTGCAAGTCCTTTAATTCAGTTGACACACGTGTGTAATGTTTACAATAAGTGACAGATTATCCATGTCATTTTAGTGTTTCTTTAAACACAAATTGAAAATTTAAATACTTAACATATTTTCATAAGATAGTGTAATTGCGTCATATTGTGAATATTATATCAATTAATTATTTTAATCCTTCTGATCACAATATAATTTTATTTAAATTTCTTATAATTAAGATAATAAAATATCATTCATGTTCCTTATCGATTGATCGATTTACATTTCGGAACATTTACTTCTGGACATATCGGGACACTCACTCCTACATCTTTGGTATGTTTTATATTTATTTTTATATTGATATTTTCTAACTATAATTTATATATTTTGCATTTTATTCTCTATAATTCTATAAATTCTTTCAAAT